>JANPWX010000064.1:3494126-3573807 GCA_024734555.1 Trochalopteron elliotii
GGGAGAGGGAGAGGGAGAGGGAGAGGGAGAGGGAGAGAAAACTGCCTATTAATCAAGCCAGGGCCAGTGCCAACTTAGAGCAGCAGTACTTGTTGAGCCTGTGCCTTTGCCCTCAGGGTCCTCAGACCTCCCCCCATGGCAAGTTGGTGGAAAAGTGAGTCACCACAGTTCTGCTAGGACAGGATAAGAACCTTGCTGCCACCAGAATCCAGAGAAGTGGAGGTCCAGGCCAAGTAATATATATCAACAGCATGTCCCTAGCTATGGATACCTGAACTAAGCTAACTTTCCATGGCATGGAGCAGCTCAGAATATTAGGCATATAAAGAATAATCCAGTCACAAGGTAATGGGGAGAGGCAGAAGATTTCTTTTCATGATGCTTTATATGCCTTGTAGGCATTCTCCTCCTTAGGATAAAAATGCTTCACCCAGTCTACTGGCTGCAAACTGGAGAAATGTTAGATCTGGATATATTTGTGCTGTGCTGTGGCTGGTGAGGTGAGGAAATGGCACACAAGCACCCAGAGCTAAGACAGTTGGGCAAAACATTACAAGTTTGGTGGAGGACATCCTGCACCTGGAGTGGCATGCAGATGGATAAGCACTTGAACTACTAACACTATATGTACAGGGCTGTGTATGAATGTGGTGAGAGAAGAGAACAGAACACAGGAATTTCAAGAAAACAGCAATATACACGAGGAAGAAGTTATGAAATAGCTGGAGAATGTACTGAAACACAATGTGTTTGTAGCAGAGAGCTCAAAACACCCAGCTGGAATATACAAATGTTTGCTGGCAAAGGAAAATTCACCCTCATTCTTTGAAAGTGTGTATTTGTGCTAAAAGTGCATTCTGAACCACTTCCACTTATTCCTGATTTTGACAGCTACATACGAGAATAGAACACTTGAAAGAAACATGTATTTGTCAGCTTTCCCTCAATATAGCCGAACAAAGGAATATATAGTCTGAACTGCATTAATATAATCCAGGTTTTTCAGAGCACCAGCCAATGTTTCACATATTAACAGTTGTCACTTCTATAGTACTGTGTCCCTGAGACTTTAGCCTTCATATTCAAGGGGTGTTGCCCTAGATACTTTAGCATGGCAGATCATTTATATGGCAAAAATGCACAAAATGGTTTTTTTTGTTTAATGTTAGAGAAAGGTTCTTCTGCACCATTTCAGGTACCATACATTTTTTCTCTCTTCCCCATCTTTATATGTTTGCATGTTTGCAAAAATAGCAATAGTTATTAAATTTTCAGCATGTAGAAAATAGTAATTACACCTTCAAAAATAGCAACTGTCTCCTGAAGGTATCTGTAGATTTTCTTAAATACGAAAAAGCATATTTGGTAAGAAAATGCTGAGTTTTATTTTCTTATCTTTTCTCTATGGTTGGTAGGAGAATAATGAGATTTATTTTGCTTCTTGTCTTTTCTTTAACAAGAAAAGGTGCTTCAAGTTTTTAAGATGCTTTAAATCTTCCATACAAAACTTCTTAAAAACACTTTTGTGTCCAAAGATTTTATCTCCAAGGTGTTTACTTCCATATGATATTCCTTATGCATTTCTGTTCTTAAAAAGCTGCTTTCAAAAAAGATATTTCATAATAAGGATTTATTAAATAAGTTATGCACTACGTAGAGAAGTATGTAGAGACAGTCCTATCAATAACTACCTGCTCAGAACTCCACCAGAGCTTTTGTCTACAACAATAGACAAGCAAATCCTGTAGAGATTATAAAAAGAGAGTATAAATAAAGTCTTTGACATTTTTTGTCACACTTGAAGTTTTGCAAACTTGACCTTCAAAATTTCCAGCATGGTCATTTGTTATTCTGCAGCATAACAGCTACTAGAAAAGCATCAAAACATGCAGAAAAAAAAAAAGGAAAAAAAAAAAGGAAAGAAAAAAATCCAGAAACCCCCAAACTTATTATACCATATTACATAACTCAATTGAGCCAGAGAAGTTAAAAACCTTACTTACATTTTCCCACTGCTGTGCCAGCCACTGGTAGGGGAGGCAGGCGGGCAGGTGGCAGTGCCTCGAGGCAGCAGGGCGCAGGTCGCGGCCGCACATCGCGTCACTCACCCGCCCCAGGCCTGCCACCTGGCAGGACACATCCCTCTGCTGGATCCCCACTCCACAGGACACAGAACACTAAAATTGATCAAAATTAGTTGTGGCACTGTGAAATGAGACAGTCCCCAGAAGGGAGTACAGCTGTCATTAGAAGTTCTTGGGATATTATTTAAAATATACTTCACAGCCGTTGTGATATGAGTACAATACCTGAAGGAACTTATGTTGAAAATGCAAAACTACAATTAAAATGTTTTAAAAATACGGAAAATAATTGCATCTGAGGTACCTAACTGAGCCCTCTGCCCACCCTAATTCACAGTAGGGACAATCACTATAGACATATGCAAAGCAAAAGTTTACATTTTTGCAGGATCAACAGTTGAGGCTCTGAGTTTACATCTTGTGTTTATTAAGGACTGACAGTCTTGTCTGTTGTTTTAAAATGCACATACTACAATAAAAGAGAAAAAAACTCAATGTTTTAGCAATGTAGAAAATTTTGGAAAAAGTTAACATTCTGAGGACACTATCTTTTGCTGGTATTACTAAGAATTTTGAACTCTGAAGAACTTAAATGCCAAATACCCCTTTTCTTTCTTCCTGTCCAAGGGAATTTCACTATACCACTAATGCCTGCTGAGATAAACAGTCCCTTTTATCCCTTTTAATTGTGCAGAAGCACAATTATGTCCCAAAGATTACCTAAAGGCCCAAGCTCAATCCTAAAGTTCATATTGTTCTATCAAGTGTGGCCAAAATGTGGAGAGTGGTACTGTGTCTTTACCAATGTGGGGAATCATGTGTTGAAAGAGTGAGTGAAATGCAAAATATTGCAATGTGTTCAGTTACACACAATTTTACAACAAGGTGAGAGATGTTTTATAAGACTACACCAGGGAAAAGGCCAGTATTTGTGCATGCAAGCACTTTTTCTGGTCCTTTTCCCCCAAACCTGGCTCCATTTCACCATTTAGTCTAAGATAGCAAATAGTGATACTACTAAATTCATTGCAGAAGGTAAGAAGTAAACTTAAAAAAATTACTGCTAATTTACAAGGTAAGATTAGGAAAGTCCTAAGTAGCTATTCAGTGCAAAATTCAGATTAGCAAATAATTTCAGTTTTCACAGACATTTATTTTTTATTACTCTTAAAAGAAAGAAAAAGAAAATATAATTAAGTATCTGCTAATTTGTAAATTTCATTGTGATGTGTGTGCTGACAATTATTCCCACTGAAGCCATTTGTCATGACTATGATCTTTTCTTGTATTTTCACAGAGAACATAATTATGGAAGCTTTTACGTACCTCTTTCCATCTGCTGGCCTTCCAAGAAGGACACCTTCCAGCTCTACATGTTTTGTATGTTTGTGGTTTTTTCAAATGTTTGCAGTTTTCTTCTTCTATTTTTGCTTGGAAGCTGTTAATACAATGCACATCACGAAACTTCAAACCTTTTCCACAGGAAACAGAACACTGAAAAGAGAAGTGTTATTTCACCACTTTGCCAAAAATCTCAGAGCAATAAGAAAATCAGAAGAAGCTGTGGCCTCACCCAAAATGGACTCAGCCTTTACAGGAGTCTCTGTATTACGACAACATCCACTGTATGTCTCTGAAATTTCTCTGTGAGCTCTCTCGTACTCAGCATTACTGAGCAGGTGCCAAATATTTCTCATATCTTATTCATTCATTGATGTCATCATTGAGAAATACCTGTGCTCAGACATCTATATCCATGCAGAAGACAGCTTGATACTATGATCCCACAAGAACATGCAGCTGCCTGTTTCCAGCATGTGTACTGCTATTTTCATGTAGGCATGATACTTTTCACAAGCACCAAAGAATGGAAAATGCAATACCATGGCTATGTGTGTCTCTAGCTAGTAGGCTACAGTCATGTTCACTTGGCAATTCCCCTCCAGGAGCTTTGGGTATCTTATGATGTGTGGCAAAGAGGCAAGAGAAGAGGTATGAAGTAGACACTGCCAGTTAAAGTGCGGTCCTTGGAGGCACGGACTTGCCCCGCCACCCCAGTATCCCATTTTCTCCAGAAAGCTGCTACAATATACAGAGCTGGTTCTAGGACCTGCCTTTCTTCCTCCAGTGTCAATCTGATGGGGCTGCAGGTTCATTCTGTGAAACCCACCCAGGCAGTGCATCCTGGCCAAGACTACAGTGTGCCTGATGGATCAGGCTCCTCTGGAGAAATGGCCATGCCTCTGCTAAATTGCTGGACTGCCACCAGACTTCAGTGAGGTTTGATTTTAATTCACTGTATCAGGGCTGTCCTGTACACCAACAGAGTAGGGCTACAGGACCTTAGGAGCTTTCAGTCAAACAAGTAAGTCAAACATCTGAACTTCTTCCACATTAGGTAGAAGAATCTACTCAGTTGATTCCTCTTGAATCACAAATAACATGAATATAAGTACTTCAGTATTTTCTTCTTAATTATTGGAATGAATCCTATTTTACTTCTATAAAAAGTTTAAGTCAATGGAGATGATTGTTTTCTGTCTGGAAAGAGAACATGTTTAATTTGTTCTAGGATTTTATCCATGCTTTATTTTATGCTTGAAAAAGCACTTGCCACAGGAAAATAATTAATTCAGGTAAAAAAAATAATAGTCCAATAAAAATAGAATTTTTTTGTGCATATGAAAAGAAATTTAAATATAGACTTTCCTCAAAAGCAATAAAGGTATTTCTCTTCTCTTTATGCTACATCATCATCATCTACATCATTAGCATTGTATGCTAACTTAACAAAGCATTTTTGAATACATATGTCCTCAATTTTCAGGAAATTAAATTCATGTCATTCAGCTTTCAGTACAAAACCTGGTAAATATTTGCCTGAGAACAACAGCTGGATGAAAACTTTTAAAATAGAGAACAAGCAGCTGCAATAAATTAATCTGCTAGGTAAGAAACATTTTCGTTTAACAGTTTGTTAAACAGAATCTCAGCTTACTTAGTTGTCCTCAGTATCACATGGATTTCTATGTGTTCAAATATTTATATGTATAATCTTAAAGGTTTAATTGAAACTGCCACTGCATTTAAAATTAAATTTTTGCAGAACGAAGCAATACATTTATCACACAAAACAATGGGTGGAACATTTCTCTTATGCAACTACATTTACAAAAAAGATAAGGGCACTGATTTGGCCACAGTTTGCCTTTTACATGACTACACTAAATCTGCATAAAAGAATGCTTGTTTCTAAATTCAATTATTTTGCTCTCAGCAAAACCTTACAATTTATCTTTTTAAAATAATTTTCTTGTAGGTTTAGAATTTATGTTTTACTAATTTGGAAAATACTTTAAGATAGGAAAATCACAAAAAATACCCGAAATTTTAATATATGACTAATGTAGGTCAGAAAACTAAAAATGTTCAAATAATATAATTATAAAACTCTTTCAGAAAACTTAGCTCTGAATTCAGAGGATTTATTTATCAAAGCAGCCATGATAACTTGTATGAATAATAACTAAAATACTGTTACTATCTGAAAATTGACTCTACCTTCCCTTAAAGAATTTTTTCAAGAATTTCAGACATAAACTATAGACACAAAGGACCCCTAAACTAAAAGTTCTTCCCTTTAGTTCTTTAGTAGGAAGTGAATTGCAGCACAGGGTTACTTAACCTCCTCCTATGATGTATTAGAAAAATACTGCATGTCTCTTCTTCCTCAGTGGCCTCCTCTGCCGAATACATCAGGCTCCAGAGAGCTCCCAGGAGAGGCCTTGTGGGGACAGCATTCCAGGCTAAGAGCCACAACCAAAGAAACCCTCCTAAGAAGTCTCCACGTCAGGAAGTGAGGCTACCACAGCACAGGATAATCTCACACCACAGCATAGTCTCACTCTCTAATTTTTTGTTGCCCTCAACATTAAGCACTAAGATAACACTTTTCAGCAGATATGCATCTTTGCTTATACACCTTGTGCAGATATCTTATATTCAGCAGAAGTTTTATTTATTGTACAGGGCTCATGGCTGCTAAGAACAATAGACTATGCAAAGAAATGTCTTATCCTGCATCTCAGCCTTAGAAAGATCTTCCCATTTCTCTGCTCACTAGATACAGCATTAGATGTCGACTTCTACAGAGGTGAGAACTTGATCAGAATTTTTGTATGGTTGGCCTGGGTTTTCTCTCTTCGTTGGTTCAAATTCAGCTGAGTTATATCTCTGTTATATTTAAATGCCCTTATTTGATCTTTATAATTTGTGCTACTACTTCTAAAGAAAAAACTAAAGATTTGTGTGTTAATTTATTAGAAGGCATTATTAGCAGTTCCAGAGCAATGCCTGCTTCTGTTTTATAAAGATGTTCTACTTTTTAAATTAGAATACAATTATACAGGAATTAAGAGAAGGAAAGGAAAATACCAGCTTAGATGTTAAAAATAACAGAGGCTTTATGAACAGGTATTTCAAATATTTCACTCAAATACCGTTTTACTTTGATGACTAAAAGTATGGAAAACCTAGGTATCTTAACGTAAAAATGCAGAAACACAGATGAAAGATACCTAAAATCTGAAGCCAGAAATTACTTTCAAATATTTTAGGAATGTTTGTACTAAAAAAAAGTAGGGAATATAGTTTATCTTTTCAGTAATGTAACTTGTATAAGTCATCTGATTTTTTTTTCTTTGCTTTATATAAATGAGAATAAGTTACAAAATATTGCCAACTCATACCATGTAAATATCCACATTTAAATTTTTCCAGGGAGATTTTCACTCCAAATTAATTTAAGTTATGTCGAAAACTTAAGAACACACGTTCAATATGTTGTGACTCAATCAAAAAACATTAAATGTATTAAATCCTTAAAAGTGTACAGAGACAGCATTTCTGCATATTGATTTGCTATCTTATTTTTTCCCATATTCATCAAGAGCTGATTCTCTGTTTAAATGTATCCAAACCTTCTGTTGAATGGACCTTACACTGAAAAAAAGGACCATCAATATGCAGGAAGTGATTCACTTGTATCTTCTTACGGGTTTCAACTTAAGAGCTTTTCAACTGGGGATTTTTGGTGTTTTTTTTCATTTGCTTGTTTTTGTTGTTGCTTTATGTTTTGGTTGGTTGTTTGGTTTTTTTTTTTTGAACTTAATTCATGAAAAAACGCCGATGTTTAATTTATTATATTAATGCGATTTTGCTCTGAAGGAATGAAACTCCTGATGCTTTTAAAAGCTAGAAAACCCCACAGATATTATGCATCTTTAAACTTCTGCTTAAACATAACTGCCAAAACTTCAAATAAAGCACTAAACTAAGATGTGCCTCTAAGCAGCTTTGCTACAACCAAATGCTTGGGGTACTGCATCTCCTGGAATTTCATGGAGCTGCTCCTGCCCACATCAGAGTGGTTCCACAGTGCCAGATCCTTACATCTGCAGTGACCATCTCCCACCAATCACAGTTTGAGGAATAGAAACCTAAATATCTCTAAGGACCAGATCCTTTACAATTTCACTGGGACCTCAATAAAATTTAGGCAATTGATTTGAGGACTGACATTCTTAAAGCCTTGCAAACATATCAGTTACAGAAGCACTAGACTGCCCTGAGCCACAGCCAAGGACCTTTAAAAAGTTTTCTTAAAAAGCGTTAACAGTCTAATTCTATATGCATGCACAATCTTTTTAACAGATTGGCTGGCTCAGTGCTTTGCAAACCCATAAGGACAATTAACATTCTGGAAACAGATTTTCCTCTATTTCTAATAACAAGTTAAAGAAAGAAATTGTTCTAAGTGTACACTGAATGCACAGCAGGTGAGTGAAGTATACTGCAAAACACAGTGATTGACGATATTTACTGCAACTGAAGAAAAAGAAATGCTCCAATTTAATTTCTTTTCAACACATGAAAAAGCTAATACACTTTCTATGGATGATCCAGGATCATCAGTGGAAAGTTTGAAAGGCTACAGTACTCTGCATTTACAGTATTCTCTTGAAATTTGTATGTTCTGGCCTCATACCGTAGATAATATATTAAAAAAGTTCTTAAAAGGATCACTTCCTCCCAAAGTGCTTTGGTATCATATGCAGGCAGGCTCAGCCATGTTCTTTACTGCATAGTGACCCACCCTCAGCAAGAGAAGATTATTCCAGACCAAAACATTTCTCATAGGAGACTTCTGACAAGTAGGTAAGCGTTGCCTGTCCTCCCTTACAGAGAACAAATAGCAAAGACAGAACATCAAATCACTCACATGCTGAGCAAAAACGTTTCATCATCAAGAGGGGGATGACTTTCCATTTCTGTAAGGATAGAGCATAGATCCTGCTCAGTTCCTTGAATGAAAATATAGATTCAATGGAAGATGTGAGTGGGATTTTGAAGTGCCTAAAGCCATCTAAATGCAACTTACAGGGAGATGTTTTGCACTGACCCCTATCCCCACCAGACAATGTTTTCTTTAGAGAGCTGCATACAGAACACTGAACTATGGCACCTGCCTGCCTGGCTTTCCCTTCAGCTCTGCAACATCAGTAAGAAGTGTCAAATCCTCACTGGTACAGGAGCAAAGCCTTGTCCTGTGCTCAGGAAGCCACTCCTGCCCTCTTAGTGCATCAAGCCTGCAGGGCTTGAGCTTACAAGGCTCTTACAAGGCTGAGCTTTACTCTCCATGAGCCTGTGCTCCTTCTTGAAGCTCTTAACGTGTTATTACACACTCTCCGTGCAATACAGTCCTCTCATTGCTTGGTGCCCACCCTGCTGTGGTGGTGATCTTCCCAAGACTTAACTCTCCTGACCAGGGAAAGTACAGCTGCAGTAATTCTGGCTGTTTGACCATTCTCCACTCAAACTTGAACATGGTCCTTGACTACTTGAGCATGGTCCTCACAGCTCAATTTGTCTATAATGGGGTTTCATTTATATAACATTCCACACAATTGGAGGTTTATGAGGAGAAAGCACAATTTTCCATATATTTTCTGCAGGTTAACCATGTAGGAAGAAAAAAAATCCGTAAGAACATTAAATCTTAGAAGAAATATGAACATTTCCTCAAAAAAAAGTGAATTGCAAAAACCCCATCCTGTAACCATTTTACACAGAAATTCTAGCACTTGTCTCAACATTGGATAAAGTAATATTTCACATATGTCATGTTCTTTTAAAAACATAAATCTGCAATAAAAAGCTGGATTTCATTACTATTGTTCAAAGCCATTCCATAACACTGGTAACTAGGAATCATCTGTTTGTGTTTCCTTCATAGCAACAAAGTTCTGTAGGGATCAGCCTGACAGAACTCATGCTTTCTGTGGCACAGATGGACTCTCAGACAGGCATGCCATCATCAATTCCTACCAAATTAGGGCTCTTCCTGTAGCAGACATGCAACTTCACTAAAAGCTTTTTGATTCTTTTGCTATTATTATTTCATTGGAAATTTGAAGACCTTGTATTATTTGGTGGATTCTGTACCAAATTTCCTTAACCTTTTCTTTAAAGGAAGTGCTTTGTGTAGTTTAGCTGGTAGCCTAGTGGGCTTCTGGATACTGAAAAACAGACCAGTAAATGGAAAGCATGTAATAGCTCCTCTTTGTATTTGTATTAGATATACAGACTTAAAATATAAATGAGTGACTAGAAGATGATAGAGGTAATTTTCTTCATAGTAGCTAGTGCAACCTTTTGGATTTGTGACAAAAACAGTGTTGAAAACACATGGATATTTTAGTTATAGCTGAACAGTGTCACACAACATCAAGGCCAGTGAGGATGCTGGAGGTGCAAAAGTTTTGAGGGGACACAGTCCAGACCAAGTAATGTCCTGGTCAGAAATAAAAGCTGTGGGGAAGAAGGAGGAAGGAGAGGCATGTGGAGTGATGGCATTTGTCTTCCCAGACAATGATCACGCATGATGAAGCCCTGCTTTTCTGGGGATGGCTGAACACCTGCCTGTCCATGGGAAGTGGTGAATGAATCCCTTGGTTTGCTTTGTTTGTTGGTGCGGCTTTTGCTTTACCTAGAAAAATTACTTTTCTTAACCCACAAGTTTTTCTACTTTTATCCTTCCAACTCTCTTCCCCATCCCTCCAAGGGGGAAGGAGGGAGTGGTTGTGTGGTGTTCAATGCCGCAACAGCAGCACTGAAAATGGATAAAACATATTAAAAATGTTAAAAGGTATTTTCTTCTTTTTTCTGCCTTTTTTTTTCTGGGCAGAAACTTTTGTGACTGGTCAGGAAGTTCAGTTTAAAACAGGATTAAATATGTTAGTTGCTTGAGTTGTCTGGAAAACTGCATTTTGATGATCTCTAATTGGCCCAAAGGCTTGCTTGGACTCTTAATATTCTAGAAGTAGAGTGGGATCACGACTGCACAAGACATTAATAAAACAACACTTTGAACATTGCTGAGAATTACTTTCAATATTTCATTTGCTGTATGAGAACTAGATCTTCTTGTGTCTGCCTCCTCTGTTTGCTGCATCTCCCTAGGGTTTTTGTGATGCTCGAACACAATATGCATTTTTTAGATAAAAAGGACTCAAGAGTTGTTTGTTCCTTTAAGAATGTTGACAACTGTTACGAAGCAACACCGACTCTGTAATTAGATCCTAATGAATGCTTTGATTCAGAGTCAGTAATTCTTCGCTAAAACAAGTACAAACACTTACGCCAGTAGCTCATGCACCCAGAAAGAACCAAGGATCAAACATTCCATCACTCCTGAGAAAGAGTGGATTGAACTCCAAGAAGTGCGTGTAATATTTACCATCGCATCTAAGTTATATCTATGTCAACTACAGAAGTTACACTGAAGATATTTTTGTATGGCTTGATTTTAAAAGTTGTGTTACACCACATTTCTCTGATGTTCAGAAGGTATCTTGACTTAATTAAGTTCTCCTTCCATCTGCAGTGTCTTTGCCACTTTTCTGACTGTGCTTTTGCAGCTATAGAAATGGAAGACAAGAAGGCTAGGCTAAGAAGGACTTACAGACATCATCCAATTCATGATGCTGCTCAGTTTGAATCAGCTATACATGGACTATTCCTGACAGCAGTTTATCAGTCTTGTCTTCAATGACAGGGATGCTGCACCCCCACTTGCATGAAGTTCATCTTTTTTTTCCTCTTTCCCAGGCTTTAGGCAGAGACAGGTCAAAAATGTGGATATTGTTCTGTTCAAGCTCTACAGTGAGACTTCACAGTAGAAGCTGCCAGTTCTATGCCACAAAAAAGGTGTAATTTTTACTTGTTGCAAGTACTATCACCTAAAAAATACAGATTTGGATTATCCAAGACTCAATGTACCTTTTACACTGCCTGATAGTCCTTTCTGAAACCCTGCTAAACCTGGATTAAGGTTCCACAATCGCCATGCCTCACCTTAATTGTAAGGAAAAAATTTTACAGGCTCTGAAATACATTTTTAACTCCAGCTCCTCATCCATCCAATGTAAACAATAAATTACTGTGAGCACTCAGGATATTTTTACAACGAAACATGTAGGCAAGCTTAAGAGTCTCAGAGCCACTTTATTTTTAACATATGAAGAAAACCTTCCTCTGTGACCTGAGTTATTTGTAACTAGATTCTGCAGATTACAAACGTGTCTTTCTAGTTAATGTTGGCCTAAACTTCATCCAGAAAGTATCACTGGGTATTCTTTTCACCTCAGAATTGCAGTACTTATGACAACACCTCTTCTCTATTCAGATAGCTTTCAAGAAAGAGTACTGCACTGAGTTAAATTGATTTATAGTCTTACTTCAAAATCTTATATTTGAAGACCACTTTTCCTCCCCAAGGATTTAACTTCAATTACTTGTAATTAATTAAAAAACCTCACAAGTGTGGCATAGTATACATGGCTTTTGTAATGAGAAATACTGTTGAAGATCAGTTCTCATTATTTTTTATGAGGGACATTTTTAACTTTACTTTTAAGAAGCCAGTCTCCTCAGCTGAGCAGCTCAGGAAGGACAGACCCTGTGCAAATGAGCTGTTGTTACCTACTGCCCTGAGTGGAATGGACTGGAGCACAATCTGTCCTAAATATTATCATCTAATATTGGAATTTTTAAACTCAGAAACAAAAGGCAGCAGCAATCTTTTTCTCTAGGCTAGTCAGCCCAAGAGGGACTTTTACTTTTTTTTCCCCCTTTCTGTCTAGCTACATATTCTGGCTGTGTAACAAGCTGAGAAGCAGGCACACACCAAGTTTCTACCATCCACATTGTTTTCTGGGGCTTCCAGGTGCATACTGGGGATGTAACACCACCACTGTCCACACAGTCCCAGTGTGTGTGTAGGAGCCCTGGAGTGCACTGCAGTACAACCTAACAGCTGTTTGCAAGTGGCAGCTGAGCACAGAGACTGCCGTGACTCTCTGAGATCATCTGGCCTGGTCACTGTCCCCAGACACACCTTTTCTGTCAGGACTGAGCACTGTACGCTCCATAAAAATGCTGCTTCTACCGGACTCCTTTTTAGATAATTTTGTTTCAACTTTCATCTTAAGGGTAACAAAAAAGTCCTGAATAACCATTTTCCAAGCATGCTGAAATATATATGTAACAGCTGGACATAAATGAGAAGCTACATACATCTACATACAAACGCAGAAAAAGCAGGAATGATGGAGGAATAAAGACAATTAAAGACAGATTTTAGGATTGATGAGGATAACAGGAAGGAAAAACTGTTATGAGAGGATATATCTGGCATCTACTGGGAATGTGTTATTCCTCTTAAACATAAAGACATCCTGATTAAAACAAAGTCAGGACCATCAGCACGTACACTGAAGGTAAAAGGATTTCACATCTGAAGAAGCCACACTCTGCTGACCATACTGAGAAACTTTAGATATTTTTTTTAAGTTGACAGCACATGGTCTAAATTCTTTTGTCCAGTGCAGCTGGCAGTATCCTTAATGCCAGAAAATGGCAATCTGCCTGGATGTCAGACGCACAGCCATACTCTTTGCAGCTGCTGGAAAAAATCAAAACCAGAACCCTTGAGATTCCACTTTATGATCGTCTACAGAATGTCTTTCATTCAGTCCAGTTAGATTTGTGAGTAAGTCTTAATTTGGCCTGCCTTTCTGACATCTCAAATACTATCCATTTCTCCAAGTTCAGAACAAATAAAACAGATGAACAAGTCCTTCTGTGAAAGCCCTATCATGTCTTTCCCCCTCAGGATGAACACCACTATTCTGCCCATCACTGCCTAAAGCCTGACATCCTTCTTGATGCCAGCTACAGAGCATTTGAAAACCAGACTATGCTCATGGGTAGAACAACTCCCCATGAGTTACTATGCCCAGCTCCCCACTTACTGTGATACTCAGACAGGCTTCACTGTGCCAGGTATTCCTATGCTGTGTACATGTATCTCATAAATGAGACTGAGCCTTTCCAGTCAGCAACCTTCTCTTTGTTTTACCTACATGACTCACATAACACAATTAGATTTTCAAACAAGCATTTAGCTATTACAATAACACAAGAACAATGGACTATGGAGATGTTAATGTGGGTGGAAATTTAAAAATAAGAATCCTATTTTCATGGGTTCTCATTCAACAGTGGGGACATACCATATTTGCTATCTCATTTACCTCTTCCTTTATATCTTCCATTTCATCTCTCAATTACAGTAAAAATTGAATTGCCTAGTTATTCTTCCTGCCTTACATGCTCTTGATTTGAGTCCTCTTTGTTTGGTTACCACTTGAGAATCAGGAAACCAAGAGGTATTTCTGCCTCCTTTCAGCAGCCATTTGGCAGGTTCAGCTACCTTATGTGCAGTCTTAAATTTGTCACTGAAGGTTCTGCATGTATCTCTGCTGGGAACTTCACCATCAGCCCTCATTCAAGCAACATTGAAACTGTCTTTCATGACAGTATATATTTAAACAACAAAAAGTATGATCAACTAATTAATTGCTGGGAGTGAGAGAACAGATAAACTGTTGTGTCCAGCCAGCATTCCTGCAGCAACTTATCTGGTATGTGTACCTTTTATCATCTTCCAGTTGAATGATATATACAACAGACAGATGGCTGAGACAAATCACAATTAAAAATACAGAAACATTAGTAAATCAAAAAACAAAACCAACATCCCCAACAAATAATTCCGCCTTACCTTTCCTTCTGAAATCAGTGGCAATCAGGAACAGAGCTAGTCTCTCACTAGGGCTTCTTGAAAATCTAATCTACAAGTATAAATTTATGTCAAATTTACAAAATTGCAGTCCTGCTCTGTGCCTTTGATACCTTCTGCAAGAGCTTCATATGGGCACTTTCACCATTACAGCATCACTGATGTCAAATTGCTGACTTGGCCAGACTCCAGCAAGACTCATCTTTCTGTACCCCACATTCATGTTGCACTAGTAACACTTAAGCAATTACATCAAAGCAGCAGCACTGGAGACAGTGAGTAAAGAGCAAGCATCAAGAAATGGAGACAGGAGACCTTAAGGGAATCCACCATGAGAAAAAGAAGTGCAGGGGTTTCTCTCTGTTTCAAACAAATGGATACATTTCCAGACACATTTTTTCAAACAGAGAACAGCAGATGTATCTATGTCCATCCAGCAGCTGTGTTCAAAAACCTCCATGAAAGCTAAACAGCAAACCAAAATTAATTAATTTATTGCTTCCAAAAACTGGACACAGTTTAACAGACCGCATCACAGCTAGGTTAGCCTCCAGCCTCCTGTGAAGCTGGGGGAAACCAAATAAATGCACAGGAACAACATAATCTGCACTCTCACTGAAAAGTAACTTTGGCCTCTTGAGAGGGACATTTTGTTCACAGGTCTTCACAATGAAAGCCGGAGCACATTTTTAATATGATAGAGGATCTCTGTTACAGAAGCTACATTTCCACAAAGGAGTTGCACAGTTAAAAAGCCTTTTCTTGTAATATTTTAACTATTTAAAACTTCATTTTATTATCTTATGGGATAGGGTCTTTTCAATCAACCAGTTACAAAAGTAAGTAGACATAAGACACTTTTACAGCAGCAGATGAATTAGTTTCAGCTGAGTTTGCAGAAATCTAAATATGAGCAAAAGAAATGCTGGATCCCAGCAAGTGCAAGCTCTGATTTATCACTTTTAGTCATGTTGGCAACAGCCAAACAGCAACTCAGAAATTAAAGGAATGACAAATACATGAGCTGTGTGTGTCTTTCTGCTCTATAAAAATATTACTTCATATCACATCATTTTTTTCATTTGATTAAAATTTAAGATTTTGTATTTGAACTTTAAAAAACTGGAAATACAAAGCAATATATGCTGGCACAATGTAGTATTGCCAGAAATTTTTTACACTTCTCAGAAGCATAGAAAGTATAACCTTTTCTATGGCACTTAACTAAATATAACTTCAAGAATTACCAATTTATCACCCCCCCAATTTATATTAAATATCATTTTAGCATGAAAATATTATCTATTTTGGGTGAGAAATACAATATTTTACCTACCTTCACATGTTGAACTCCAGTTTCCTTTCAACCTAAACCACTTTTCTGTATATTTTCAGTTTACTAACAATATTTCCAACATTACATTTCCTGTACATGAATATGAGCAGGCATGGAAGCTTCTGAAGGACTGATTCAGCAGGAAATTTAAGTGTTTAATCCTGCTGTCACTGAAGTGAAAGGGCCATAGATAGATGCATGCTAGAACACACACTGATCAATAGAGCAGCCTGTCTTAGGGGAGTCATCAGTCTCCCACAATTACTGGTTTCCAAAGAAAGGACTAGGAACTCCTGCAATACAGAACTACAGAACATATTGTTAATTTCCTAACCCATTCCAGGTAATAAAAATATTTATGTATTGATCATCAAAAATGTTTGGAAATGCTAATACTTTAATATATATTTAATAACCTTTAAATCTGAGTTCCAAAACCGCTTTGAACAAACATTTATGAGTTCTGACCAGGATTTTCGAAGCTGCAACATACATACAGGCAGCTCAGAATGATTTTCACAAGGAGCTGACCACCTAGAACCCTTCAGCTTTTCTGAAAGTTCTAATAAATACACGTAGCTTCACATTCCTTTCATTCTCAAAAAATGACTGCATGTATTTAGGCAAGATATTACGCATCACGTGCTTCCTTTCCCCTTTCATTATACTCTGGTTGTTGGGGTTTTATGTCTGGGTTTTTTTGGTTTTTTTTTGGTGTCTATGTGTGATATTATTATTATTATTATTATTATTATTATTATTATTTTTATTTTGACTACGTCCCACTCTTACTTGTTCTTTTTCTAAATGGAAGGTCTGACAGTTTTGCAAACCTCTTCCTGCCAAAAGTGTTTCAGGAATGTAAAAATCCATATTATGTCTCTGAGATTAAGAGTTGAGCATTATATTATGACCCTCATTCTTCTCTGTGTTTTGTCACTCACTAAGTGGGAGAGGACTGGGCCACAAAATTACAGCTCCAGCAAAAGATTCAGGAGCTCGGATCTTTTAGCTTTACCATCAAAGACTATGTGTCAACTATCTATTTCAGTCCAGCTAACCAATGGCATCAACTGCTGCTTTTATCACTAACAATATTTTTTTTGTGTTCAAACATAAGAGCTTTCCCCACGAAAACAATGTCACTAAAGTATCATATGAAGTTAATTTCAACACACAGGTTAAAGAAAACCCTCACTTTCAGCAAAAGTGGTTAGTACTTGTCCCACCCTTTATTGTTTTAAGGGCTTTAAATATTAACATTCCTTAATTAAGAGCACAATAAATACAAACACAAAGCCACACAACATGCATGAAAAAGAAGGGTTAAAATGCAACTGTATTTTCACAGACACAAGTCACAGTCATTAAATTAAATTATTACACATACATTATAACTTATTTATTATTTCAAGCTATACAGGCAACATAGCACCAAACAGGAGAAATTTCCTCTCGATGAACATTATACAAATATTTTGGTTTTGAATTTTGGAAACAAGTATTTGCTTTCATTTTTATCAGAATGAAATTAAATAAAATTCACTATCCCGAGTCTGTTTTATGACATTACTTGGGCAGTGACATCTGCTATCAGTTATCTCTGATAAAGCCCCCCTCTCCCTTCCAAAGTTTTAAAAAATGAATAGCAGATGCTAACATCAATATTTCAGGCAGTGGAACATTAATTTAATGTGCTGTATTGGCAATGAGGTATTTTGAAGTTCAACATTAGGCAACAGCAGAAGTAGAGGTAAAAAATTGAAGGTGGTTTTGAAAACCAAGTTCACCGATTCTGAATTCCCTTTTAATATAAAAGATTATTTTTAAAGATATAAATACTTTTTACACATTAGAAAAAGTGAATGAAGGCACTTATCATACATAGTGAGAATTTTTTGCATTAAAATGAAAACAAATAAATATTTTACTTATGCAAGTTTGGCCTGCTTCTGCTCCTGGAGAAGTCAATGGGATGCCTGGCAGTAACAACACTGGAAATGAACTGGGACTATTTCTAAAAAATAGATTCAAAAACTAAAACTAATAGCAGATTTCTTCCACTACAGCAAAGACAGAATTACATCTAAATTATTCTGGACCAAGTAAGTAGAAAACTGAAGCACTATAAAGACAGCCACTTTAAAGAACTATTACATTATGTGTCTGAGGGGCAGTAAGAAATGGCAGTAACATGTTTCTGAGACTTCAGGGTAACATTGAAAATAATCCACTATTTTTATGCCTATTTTCTCTGAAATCGCAAGTAATACTTATGAATTACATACAAATCCTAAGAGTGATGAAAAGAAAAAGAATTAAAATCTTTATTTTACAAACATTTTAGACGAACAAAATATAATTATTTTCTGTAAAGAGCTATCTATTTCTAAAGAAACAAGAAAGGGATGAGAACCAAACATATTTCAAGTTGAGACATATCTGGTTAAAATTTTCATGATAAAATTAGGTAACTATCAACACTCATACAAGAACTGCTTGCCCAAATAAAATACAGAGCTTCCAAGGTAACATCAACTGCTACCACCAACTGCCTAATCAGAAACCTTGCTGTTTGGTGCCTGGATCTTGAAGGGTTTTTGCAGGCACTGAAAAAGTACAGGGGGCCAAAAATAAGATCAAACTCCTAAATTTATCAAAATTCTTGTTGTCCAAAAATGTGAACAAACTTTCCTCACTGTGCAAAGCTTGAAGGTATTGTCTTCCCATATATGAATAACTTACCCTATTCCTCAAGTGTAATTCCTGCCCAAGTTCCCTAAAATCTTTAGAAAATATATAAAAGTTAAAGGTACAAACCTTTAGAATTTGAAATTTACTTGATTCATATCCATTTGGACAACTGCAGAAACCAGGAGCAGAGGAGTACATAGCCTTTAAGCTTTGTGAGGGTCAGCTCCAGCAGCCACTGACAGACACTATAAAGTGTAACAGCCAACAGCTGCTAAACTGCAGAAGGCATCAACCAAAATTCTGGCTTCAAATCATAAACTGCACCTCCCTTGCAAGGGTCCTTTTGTGCATTTACAAGATACATTCTATGTTAATTATTTTGTGTAAAATTAACCAATAAGTATAGTAATAATTAAAAAATGTACTTAGAAGGCATACTGCTAAAAGTCCTCAGTTCTCAAATATATAGAAAAAGCTAGTGGAAGGAGTTAGAATCACAGAATTATGGGGGTTGGAAAAGACTTCCAAGATCATCTAGTCTTGCATCACAGTTTCTGCTTAGGTTTTAACACTGGAATCCCACTAGTAGACACAAAAACTCGATGCATTGCTCACCTGGCACAGAAATATTACTCCATACTCTATGAAATATATAAATAGTTATTTGTCTGGTTCTTGCAATCTTATAGAGAAGGGAGTAGGTATAGATAGATGTGACAAGCTTGAGGACTTTAGCAGCCAGAGAGCATCTAGTCATTAACAGTTCCCTATATTAGTGCATATTTTATGCCAGAAATGTGTAAGATAAACAAGGCCATGATCTATTGCCAAACTAACAAATCACTAGTCAACTATGACTAAACAAAACTGTTCTAGGCTACAACAGTGTTTCTGTGAGTAAAACTTTTACTGGTCCTCCCTGATAGTCATCCTTAATGAATAAATTTTGCTCTGCTTAAACAGCAACAAAAAACAACTAAGTCTCTGCATTGGCAACATTCAAACCAGCTATATTATTAAAATGTGACAGCATATTCAATATGTGAGCCTGCTTTCATTTCCTGAATCTGCTTTGTTTGTTTCTGCAGCATGAGATAGTATGATGAAATTAAATCTTTTATGGCTCATACATACAGCTTACAATCATATATAAAAGAGGCTGCTCTCTCTGATAAATAGAATCCATTCTAAACTTCGTTTCTGAAGGATTAAAATGGCTTTTTATGTCACTTGAGAAATAAACCAACATGAAAATATTTATAAAACTAAGCCATATGCAACATTTACATTATCTTACAGGTATTCTATTAATGTAGGGCAAACTGAATTATACAGGGAATGAACAGGTTGTGAATAATTCTTGATCTAAAAGGAAAACAAACATTGACTTCAAAGGCAATTGGGTGCTGAACCCCCACTCATCTTCTCAGCACCTGATGAATACTAATTAGTGAGTCACCACTAGTTATTTGGAAAATGGCCAAACAAGATTCTCTGGTGTCTGCTGAACACAAACCCTAAACTCTGCTTTGTGTAGTGGAAGAAAGAGATAACCATGGTAAACCATTAAATCAAACTTACATTTTACAGTCTCTTTGCAATAAATTAAAATAGTTTATATAAACATTAGCAATTCTTATAGTTGAAAATGGACAATTTTTTAAAACATTGCCATATTAATTCAAAGAGACAAATCATATAATTTTATTAATAAAAAACCCAACTGAGTGTTGTCCCAGACCATCTCCCAGGGATGTCAATGACAGATTTTTTGTTGATTTTGATGGAACCAGAACTGGATCCAACATCCTTTGATTGCCATGATTATCCTTAGAATTTAGCACAGTAATCAATATTGTTGTCAAATTCACAGCTTGGGAATTATAATGTACTCTATATTGCAGAGCTTGCTATGATTACCTCAGTATGCTAATAAACTGCTAGTGGCAATTTTAAAGATTAATGGTGATTACAGTAGGCATTTTTACACATTAATAGACAGTGACAGGTAGACAATAACATGTTATAGTTACATACATAATTATACATAGATAACTTTAGTTAGTCCCTGTTTTAAAACCACTAATATAAACCTTTATACACAAATGTACAACTAATATGGAGTAAAATGTTTGATGACAGACTATAATATACATGAATGTGAGTCATTTTATACTTAAATATACTATAGGAAAAAAGTTATGCACTAAAAAGTTTAAGGGGTTTTTGCAAATATAAATACTATAGCATAATTTACAGCATAAACTTTTAAATTTAAACACATATCAAACTGTAACCCTTCCAAATGGAAAACCTATTAGGTATTGTTATCAGTTATGATGATTTCAGGTAATTTTCAAAATATTCCCTATGATGTTTTACAGACCATCATTCTGCTCCCACTGAAGGAACTCATTTAATCCTGTGACAGCAGGAACAATTTCTTTATAAAACTACATAGACTATATTTCACATGCATTATTATTCCACTGTTATTAAATAAAACAATGACATAAAATCTTCTAAAAGACAAGGGGAAATAGAGTGACAGAAAGAACAAGAAAGCAAAAAATATTATTGAATGCTATCGTACCGATTTCCACGGTCCCCGATGCCAAGAAACATCACCAGGGCAAGAATGCACATTACACTGTGCCATGTTAGGAGGCTTGTCTAGAATTTCACAGTTTTGATCACCCAGCATTTGGCCAGTGGGAAGCTGACAAATCACCAGTCTTGTCTTTATTCCATCTCCACAAGTCTGTGTACACTGAAACACAGAATTTTATATGCAATAATTTTATTAACAGTCATCACGTACCATCAAACCAAAAGATACAGCAATAATCAGTACATCATATTATTTACTATGTCTATTTTCATATTCCCTGGACACTCTATTCAAGAATAAGGACTTAAAAGTCTAATCTCATGTAATTCTCTCACCAAAACCTTTACCAAACTACATTTTTATGGTTTATCAAGTGTTTTTCTGCAGAAAGTCTGTTACAGACACTGCATTAAGGAGAAGAAATTGTGAGAATAAATGTGCATGTATCTCTCTCTTTAGTAAAAGGAAAAGATGGAAATTTTTCTTAAAAGTAGTTTACCCTGCCAGACAGTGGCAGAAGACTCAGAAAACTCAGATACTGGGCACACTTTTACACAGTCCAATTTATACAGACTAAGTGTAAAATACTTATAGGATGTGTTTTCTGGGTTTCAGTTTGCCTGTAATTCTTCAATAACAGTTCTCATTTCTAATGAGCTCTTAAAATCAATCTATAATAGTTCAAACCTTTTTATTGTATTCTCAATGATTCTAAATTAGAAAAAAACTGCATCTGCGTGAACTGTATCCCAAGTCTGTTGCTATGGAGAGAAAAAATATGACATGCAGAGAGACCTTGAGAACTGAATGGCTAAATCAGGTCAAAACAAGGAGAAAAAAGATAAAATAAAAAAGTCACTCAACAAATTTTCCTTTCTTTCTCAATTCCAGTAACTGATTTCCAAAAGAAAGAAATGTGGGCAAGAATCACAAGGGGTTAGATTAGAACAAATGCAAAAATAATCAGCTTTAACTCCTTCTGTGGCATTTGAGCAGGAACGTGTGGTCAAAATACGACATCACACAGCACAGAGAAACTATTCCTTGTCCAATAACATAAAATGTGTCATCAAAATGTTCTAACCCAGGCACAACTTTTAGATGCATGATCCTATCTCCATACTTGTAATTTGTAACTACCACCCAGTAGCTTCTGCTACTACTTGCAGCTACTATTGTTAGTACCTATGAAATTACATGGAATAAAGTTTCTCTGCAGCTACTTATGCTCTTTTTTTCTCTTAGACTAGCTATTGCACTGTGGTTTCTCTGCATACAATCCAGCCTTTTGTAACAGAATTTAATTTTCTATGTCTCAAGATACATGTTGTACAACTATATGATTTGTTGATGCATATCCTTAACCTCACACAATACTTCTTTTGGATGCGTATTTACATTACTTATATTTCCACTACAGTTCTGGATTTGATCAAAGAACACAGTTTAGATAAACAGGCTGAAACTCATTATTCTTAAATTTTAAACTCTATTAAATAGGGAAAAACAAGGTGTTCAGTTCCACTCACAGTCACATAATTATGTTTCTACTTCTAAGCTTTTGTGGTAAACAATGCGCCCTTTTGTAGGTGAAATGCTCTTACTTCTCCCCAGCTCCCAAAGTTCCACTGTGGGCAGGGTCCAGAATCACAGTGTCTCGACTCCAAAGGTTTTGTTGCCTCATCACAGTTACTGGCACTTCTTCCTTCCTCATCTTGACATACTACAACTCGGCGGTGAAATCCACCTGCACAAGTACTAGAGCACTACCAAAACAGATAAACATACATTTTGCCATTGTGTGATCAAAGAAATGTCAAATATGTTGGTTAAAACAGCTTGGTTTTACACCTTAACTTTCAGAACTGAAATTTTCAAATAAAAATGACTACTATGTAGAAGTATTTAAAATTTGAAATCACAGAAAAATTACACTTAGAATTTAACATATTTTGAATAACAGTAAGAACAAGAATAACAATACTTTTTAAAATGGATGTGCTTCTGTTTTGACCAAATTTGTACGGCAATAACATTTCTAGAAATGTTAACACATGTGACAGAACAAATCAACATATTGTAAAAAATTTCTTACTGCTCCCCAGGGTCCAGTTCTCCATTGATATCCTCCCACAGAAGGACGGTTCCACTGGTTTAAATTGTCTTGTGGAGGGTGTATTGGGAGGTAACTTATTTCTGGAAAATGGCTTGGATGGTCATGTATTTTTGGAACATGATGATAAACTGGTGGACATGGTGGCATGCTACATTCTTGTTCCTTAGGAGGTTGGCCTTCAGGATCACAGTAATTCTCATTAATTTGCTGATGATAGTTGACACAGATGACTTGTCTTGTTACTATTCCACGGTCACATGTAACTGTGCACTGACCAAAAGATTAACACAGTGTTTGTCACAGAACATTGATAATTAATAAACAAATACATTTATATTTAATTTTGACAAGAACAAACATATACTTTGCTTTTTCAAGGGATGCAATTTCAATCACGCTTGCAAAAAAAAAAAAATGAACTCTCAATTTCTAAACAGAGACTTGGCCAATAATCTAAATACACACATTAAAAAATTGTTGCAATTAATACTTACAGGGGACCAATTTCCAACTTTCCACTCTCCACATGGGCTAAAGCAGCTTGAAATTTCAGCTGGTCGTGGTAAATGAGCACACAAAGATTCATCTGCTATCTCTCCATGAGCATCTCTACAACTCACATAGCGAGCACGATTGCCCATCCCACAGGATGCAGAGCACTGTCAGTGAACAATTCAAGGTCATCACACTTCTGGAGACTAAAACAAGATCATGCAAGCATCTAAAATACTAATATAGTTCCTGTTGGCTTGGAACTGAATTGCATGGCCTTAATTCTCATGAAGCATTGGAGTATATTTAAGACAGCATTTAAACTATAACATGGAATAATTACACAGTTGCAAGTAACAACAGAAACATCAGTAACTTCCAGAACACTTTAGTTGTTACACAGGGATACAATATGTACATCAACCGTTAAAATAAAAAGCGATATTAACAATCCGTTTGCCCTGGTGGTTTGTATTAACAGATTCCACTAAGCCCCTTCTGATGCCTTTATAGCTGAGAAGTTCAAGGTGGACTTAATGAAGAACTGCTGAGTAGCCTCAGTTTATGCACCCTTTACTGCTATTTAGCTAGAAGAGCTGTGCAAAAATATAACTGCATTATATGCTTTGTTAAATATCTCAAGGGATTAACACACATTCACATTTTATAGATAATTTTAAATTTTCTCATTGCTATCAAGTAAAACTAATTTTCAACATTATCAAAATAAAAAACATTGCACTGAAGAAAATTTATGTAGGAACTGTTTCACAAATGTTTATTTTACAAAAAAAGTGTCAAATTAGACCTTTAATGACTCCAACTGTTTAGTATTACTATTCACATGAAAGATTTAAATAATATTTTCAAATCAAAGATGTTCTCCATACTTTGAAACTGATCAAGTACATTCAAAATAACACGTCCTCGTGCACTGCCAATCATACAAAAACTATTTCACTCAGAACCCCAGCTCCTAGAATTCTGCTTTTTTTCTTATTATTTTTCCTGGTTGAATTTGAAGCACACAGCTTGTTGTGAGTGTCTATCTGCTCCTTAAGAAACAGTTTCTTTTCTTAAGAAAATATTAGAACTCCTTTTTATTCTATCCCAAGCATATTTCAGTCTGAAAAATATATTAATGAAAGCTTCATGGAAAAATGGGTGAATGAGTGGAGAACTGCTAGGCAAGGTGTGGCTGCTGCATTACATACTGGGGTCCATGATCCATATCTCCACTGCGTCACCTTCCCCACATGAACAGGAGGAAGTGAAGTAGTCCATAATTTTGTGTTTTCTGGACAAGGGGGCAATTCACATTCCTGTGGGGGTGAGGAAAAAAAAAGCTTTTGAAATATACATTTTGGAAGAGCCAAATGTAAAGCAAATGGTTAGCATTAATTAACACGTATATACCATCTTTTACATTTCCCCTGGAATTATTCAAAGACCTTTCATTGAATTGCTTTGTTTTGTTTTAAATCGAGTGTCAAAGAAAATTTATTTGATCTTAAAATGCCATTAGTAATAACTAATAATATTGGCACTATGAGAAAGAACAGTTTTGGCCAACTTGTTGGAAAGAAGGAGCCTAGACATGACAGTGTCCTGCTTCAGAGCCACAGGCAGCACAGAAGGACCAAGCAGAGTCAGTGGCTGTGCTATCCTGTCCTTTATACCTTCAGCTACCGAGAATATAAATTTGCCCAGTTTCAGTGAGTAGCGAAACAGGTACCATAATTAAAAATGCAAAGGATACTCAAACCCGGTGTTTCCACATCTAAGCAGAAATAAACTATACCAATTAACTGGCTTTTATATTTAGAAGCTTATTAAAGAAGCTGGTTGGGTGCTATTTATTAAGGAGGATGGCAAGCAGTGTCCTTACAATATGCTACATGTTGGGAGTTTCCCCTACTGCCAAATTATCACAGGCCTTTGGATTCCTTGAAGTCATATACTCTAATCCTTCAATCACATACCAACTTTCAAACATCCACTCTTGAAATTACCCTTATTTTACTTAATTCCCTTGGCAAAATTTGACATTTGTGAAGAAAAACATAGAGTTTCAGTATCTTTTTCTCATTTTAGAAGTGATTTCCTCCAAGTTCCTACATAGAGCCAGCAGAAAATAGTTGTATTTAGACACTTTTGGCAGGGAAGTAGAGAGGTATTTTTTAACTTACCTGGCTGTCTGCAGGACGAGTGGCAGCGTTGCACTCCCTGTCATCACCCAGAATAACACGGTACGTCCCAGTAACACACCTGACCGCGCGCACCTGGTACCCGCGTCCACACGTCACAGTGCACTGTTGAGGGCAGGAGTTTGTCATACTTGAAATGGTGCTATTTACAATCACATTTCATTTTTAATCACATTTTCTACTCTAAAACTCTTTCCAGAATGAATAGGAGTGACTGCTGAGATGGTGCTAACTTCCTTTGTGGCAGACCACCAGATACTTAACCAGTGTCCACAGCACACCAAAGAGCAGTGCTTGTGCAGGACAAAGCCTTTCTCTCTTTCCCCTTTTCTATCCCCTGGAGGTTGGGAGGAGACATTACAGGAGACTGGGAAGGAACACTGCCAGAACATCTGACCTAACCTGATCAAAGGGACAATCCATGATCTACAATGTCATGCTCAGCAATAAAAACAGGTGAAGAGAAGGTAGAGGAGGGGAAAGGGAGGGGTAAGGAGTAGCTTCAAAGGAATCACTAACTGCAGCTGTTAAATGTCTTTCCCTTCAGGATAGAGTTTGACCAGAGTGCACTCAAAGAAGCCACCTAAAACATTAGATGGCTGAAAATATTATGACACAAATCTTATCCCTATAAATGTTGTGGTTCAAGCACAAGTACTTGTAAAAACCTGGCTGTGAATGGCTGTTACCAGGTGGTACAGCAGAAAAACTGCAATGAAAAGTTCTGCTCCAGTGACATAGATTGGTAAATTACTTGTACAACCTATTTCAGGAAATCATGGGATTGAATTAATTTTTTATTTAACTTTTGCATTTAGCTTGTAGGAATGGAAAGCCATCACCTTGTGATCAGAAGATTACCCTACATTATGTTAGATAACAGTGTGGTTATCTCTAAGGTTAAAAAGTAAAAGAAATGTCTTAATTAAAAATATACTTAATTTCCAGAGGTATATTTATTCTGTATTTTAATAACAGGGATGTAAAAAGATAAAGATCAGATGCTATTTGGTTAAGATTTCCCACTAACATCCAAGAAACACTGAATAATCTTCTGTTGATTTGAGTAACCTGATCTTATAAAAGCCACATGAAGCTGAGTACCTTACTTTAATTAATTCTCATCTATTTACTGACAAAAGTTTCCTTCACAAATTAGTTCACTTTTTTCTAGCATTTTAAATCCACTCTGGTTTACATTAGATGAGTGTCACTGAATGTATTTTTCAACAGCACTTTCAGATAAAGAGATACCAGATCTTTTATCAAGGTAAAAACAAAATGTAACAATAAAATACTAAGTCCTTTTCCCTGCTAATATTAGCATATACATTTCTATGTTTGATTGAAGTATATTGTAGATTGAAGACTGATCTATATTAATTGAAGCTACCACTTGAATATGCCCACTCGCCTACAAATATTTGGTCTTTTACCTGTCTCATTCATCTGAACAGTTTGCTACCCTCATTTCCATTATTCTGCTGACGCAATACACTGATGTGCAAAAGCATCTTTGATATTAAGGCTCAGGGTCAATTACTGTTTTCAGTATTTAACTTATATATGGGTGTTCCTAAATTAAAAGTTAGATAGCCAATATGGCCCTGCAAACAAACAAGTGAATCAATTCAACTGAAACAACTGCTTAAGATTCAATTACAAAGTTTAAAAAGTATTGATTGCTCATAGGCTGAACTATAAAACAAGAAGCCAGGAATCTTTATGTACTCACTGATCCCCAAGGCCCTACTTGCCAAGATGCACATTCATGAAGTTCACACGGTGTTATTGACTCTGGTCTGTCATTTGGGTTACAGAAATCATCACTCAGTTGTTCATCATTAAGTTGGCACCAGACTTGACGTTGCTTCATTCCTTTGCCACATGTCACAGGACACTGTAAAATTATTATAAACATCAATTTGCAGAGACATGAATCTGCATTAATGGCTTCAATTTCTTTTTAGAAACTTCTTGGATTTTAAAAATCACATAAATAACAAAAATATTCCATGAATGTAAGTCCAAAACCCCCTATTTTTAAATGAACTTTTCATTTCCTGTTAAGTTCAACTCAAATGCTAATACAAAGAAATTACTATTCAAATTCTAAAGCTACAGATTATGAAAACTAAGCGCAGATCATTTATTTCCAATACAATAATAGCACACATATCACAGCTTTCACTGGAAAAAATGTTTAAACTGTCCACAATTCTTTTATATCCATCTAACCTATAATAAAATTAATATAATTCTATTAAATGGGTGGCTGTATAGTTCTCATTGCTTCATAAAAAAGGAAGGTATGCAAATTACTGGAAATACATTTACTTTACGTATCTTCACTACCTCATTTTAATGTAACAAAATTAAGAAGAAAAATAAATTCTAGGAGTGCTTTACAGAAGTTCCCATGCCATTCATAGATGTGTGATGTGTATCATACAAATCACAGGACTTTGGAACTTTCATAACCACATGGCTCATGATAAAATAAAACCCCTACACAGTTAATGCATCTTATTTTAACATCAATGACCAGGACCAAATGTACTTTAAGTTTTGCACAGCTTCATTACCTCGCTCCAGTCAGAAATCGACCAGCTTGGACATAAGAATTCATTGCAACTCTGTGTTACAACTCTTGGAAGTTCCTGGCACTCCCTGTCAGGAAGATGACGACCAAAGTTGTTCATACAAAAAGCTTCTCTGGTTCTGACACCTCTTGCACAGCTCCTGGAACACTGTGGTGTATAGTTACGAAACAGGAAACAGAACACAGTAAAACCAGGCCAAAATACATTATCAGTCTTAAAGGTAAAAGTCGGTTAGGGTAAAAGGTTAATGATTGCACCAGACAAAAGTGTCCTCCATTTAATCCACAGAATGCTAATATGTTCATTTGAGATAAACTCAGCACTTTGTGTAATAGCTCCAAGATAAAACTCTAACGAAGAACAAGACCAAAATTGTACAGAACTAAATTATTAAGACTTGTAAATAAAATATACACCCTTAATTAGCGAATCTTTGCTGCTGACATCCAAAACCAAGATGCAAACAAGCTACTGATTCTTACAAAAATATAAGGAAGTTGCTGAAATTTAAAGGTTAGAATTAGCTGATTCAACATATCTGTATTTGTCAAGCATTGTTTCCTTTTAGTTATTAAACTCAAAAAAATATAGAGGAATAAAAATTTGGTATGAATGCTAACCAGAACTACAATGGTACAATTATAAATTTTTAAATCTGTACCTCTGACCATACTGTGTAGTGCCAACTTCTTAACATACAGTCACCATGGCAAGGCTCTCTGGCTGCTGGTTTCTGCTGATCAGCACAGTACCTATCATCCACTGGAGCACTGAGTCCTCTTGCAGTAGAGTACTTTATGCAGTGGATCTCAATAGACCGATGCCCTGGGCCACACTTTGATGTACAGTCACTTTTGCCAACACTGTGCCACCTAAAATGACAAACTGTTGTAGAAAGCTAAATATGTTTTAAAAATACAACCATGGCAATTAAAACACTCAGAGAATGTACCAAGAATTGTAATGTAAATATAGATATACATTTTAGTGAACAAATAAAACTGTAAACTCTATCTCATGACTGGATTTTCAGAGCAATATAAAAGAATTTGACTCATAGGCTTAAAAGAACTTTATGAATTTAAAGGATCTTTTGTCTTAATTCCTAGGTGACTTTGAAAAATGAAAGTTATAATTCTAACTCTTCATCCTCTGAACATTTCAGTGCAGGCTATCTTGGAGTGCAAAAACACAAGTCTGTTTCAAATTAGTTCCAGTTGTGGGTACAGTTCTGGTGGAAAATGTATTTCATGCAGCAATACAAGTTTTTGTGCCAGAATACACAGAACAGATTCACAATTCTAACAAGAGATTTTGTATTTTATCAATAAAAATTAGAAAAGTACCCTAGTTCTACGTGGAGTTGAAGGTGTAAATATCACATATAAAGCCATTACACCAACAGACTTGAGGAAAACAAGGAGAGATGGGAAGGATGAGGAAGGTAGAGAGGGATGGGGGGACAGAGGATAAAGCAATCTGAATTACCTTGTTTCAATGTTAACCAATAATACCATGTAAGACCACAATAATTCCATCAGTCAGGAACCTTTTTTACCTTAATTCACACTCTGTATTACACTCCTCAAAGACACTTGGTAGAGTGGGTATATGTTCACATCTTTCATCAGGCACTACCACACGATCACTTTTATGTACACATGTCATCCTTCTCCTTCGAATACCTTGAAAAAGCATCAAAAGAAGTAAATAAAGGGCTAAAATAAGAAAGCCTTATGGATTCCATTCATCATTTAAGGACTGAGATACCCCATTAGCACAAATTGCTGTATACAGCAGATTCTGCACAAACATGCTCCTTTGTGCAGCTCACTACATTCCAGGTGGAGAACAACCTTCCCCAGTCACCTTTTCCACTTCCCAGCTGTTGTATAGTGGTCTCACAGGATATCAAATTCCAGAGAACTACAAAAGTGCAACAGTCCATTTACTCAACAGGCTAATTATTCCAAACGCATCATGCATGTCCTGCTAATTAACATATTTCCTAAACATATTTCCACCATGTTAACATAGATGTTGTGATCCTTTCCCTTAAAGAAGCAGAAAATATGGACACAGGATACCTAAAAGATCTGGAGTTCTGGAAGAAATACCACAGTTGACAGCTGTTCTGCTTCTCTAGGACATGAGCATGTACATAGCCTGACTCAAAACCAGAAGAAACTCACCATCACGTATTTTCAGGCTTTTCTAGCCCCCACTAATAGGAATATTTGTCAAAAACCTAAGTATGTACACTTTTATATATATATATATATATTTCATAAATGCTGTGGCTTTATTTTTATAATGGAATGGCCTAGAGAGTAACCATTAAAAATAGTCAAATACATCTTTAAACAGCTTCGTCCCATGTAGCAGATAATCAAAAAAGACAAATAAGTGAGTATGAAAGACACCAAACAAATCAGTGATCACCTGGAAATGGCATAATGGAAACCTAATGAATATTATTAGATATACAATACCACTTTATAATGTATTAGATTTGATTCACCCTTTTTTAATAAACTGCTCCTATGTCTCCAAATGTAGATTTGAATATAGAATTGCACTGCATAAGTACTAAAAATAGCAAAAACAAAAATCAGAAGCTATTGTGAACTTAAAGCTTAGAGGGTGAGAAGTTTCTTCCTTACAAATAATGGTGAAATGTCAGAGAATTTAAGATGAGTCCTTTCCTTAATCCCATCACATCTTTGGTTCTGGTGAAAAAAATACTTCACAGTACCTTGGCACATCCTGCTGCAGTCTTGCCAGGGTCCATAAGGGTCCCATGTAAACAGATCACTTCCATCTTCTATTGGAACATTGAATGAATAACGCACATCAGGGTTGTACAAATTCCCTACACACAAAACCTTGATTGAGATAAAATGATAGCTGTTTTTCAGTGAATTTGAACATAAAATTATGAACATAATGATCATGTAGGAAACTTTCAAACTTATGAAAAAAGTAAACATGCACCTGTAACGTTAGTTCTTCTTCAAGTCTATCAGTGCTGTTAATTCGTTCTATTGTATTGTTTGAACCACTGTACTCGAAAATGGCTCCTTGTATATTGATTTCTCGTTTTGACATGCTTACAACAAAATTCCCATTCAAGATAAAATTTCCGTGGGTATCCGATAAGGCTGTAAGTGAAATAAAATATTGGAGAACTATTTAGTTAAAAGATTCTATCAATAAAACCTCACCAACAGGTAGCTTTATTTTAGTCACTGTAAAAAGTTGTATCAAACAGTTCAAATTAATGAATTCAATCCCAATCATCAGTAGCTTTCACCTGAGCAGTGGTCATGGATTTTCTAAGTCATGGATTTTCTCTGCATTATAGTAATTAAATAATATTTATTCTGCTGAAGGGCTGACTGCAGTCCTGACTTTTAAATTTGGCTAGGTTCTTTTACTGCAGAAGGAAACAATAATTATTGGTATTTCTGCCCTCCTCTACAGATCACATCCTTGTATATGCTACAGCTTCTTCCAGTGAAGTGGGTTTTAAAAGTAAACTTGAAAATAAAAATAAATTATTAAGCATTTGTGATAATAATTTAATACAATTACCTATTTGCAATAATAAAGATTAATGACAAGTTAAACATTTTCAAAGTAAGATAAAATTTGTAGTACAAGATGCTATTCAGACATGACTACATTTGAAATGGAAGCTAATGTCAGAGGGCGAGGGTTGTTTCTGGGCAACAGGTGACAAGGAAAACATTATGAGAATTCTGAAGTTTGTTGGCTAGGATGACAATGGAAGAAGAGACAGAAGGTAAATATGCATCAATATTTTTTCAGGCACTTCAGATACAATGTAACTACTGTGAAATAGAACAACCAAGATTTTTGGTAGGATGTACTTATGAATTCTTTATTGCCCACATACACTTGCAAATTTATCAGCATATAAATTACACTCTTTATGTCCCAGACATAATAGAAAAAGAGATATGTGAGACAACTGGCAAGTTTGCTGATGGTCAGACTGCTTTGTTTATAAACGAAGTGTATGCTTCCAAGATTTAAAACAACAAATATCTGCATTATTGCTGAGTTCACCTGTGACATTCCAACTAACATTGTGACAACAAAGTGAAAAATTCAGATAATGATGCAAGGTGCTATAATTCTTATTATGTGATGAATGAACACACTCATCTAAGAACTAGAAACCTTAACAACATCTCACTGATTTATATACTAGTTCTCTTAAAACTAGTATCTACAGAGAGACTCAGGCCAATGAATATAAAAAATAATTATGATCTAACATGTTTATCAGACTTCTCATAATATATATCCAGAGCAGATCTCTGCCAAAAGCACAAAACCTATCCATCAGTGTTGTACAATGGAGGCTTTTACCAAGGTAGTTGTCATCTTCTGGTTTCCCTGAGTAGCTGTGCTGTCGAATATCAATGTTTGTTGCTCCTTTGGGAATATTTACTACAACATTGTAACCTACAAGTTAATTATATACAAAATTAGTCAACTATTAGTAAATATGAAAATACATTTTTATTCACAAAAACCTACAGTGCACCAGAGAGCCAATACTGAATGCCTTCACATGTTGGGTGTTAGGTTCTGTGTTCAGATATGTGAATTCAATTCTTTACCACTAACATGACCTCAATCCACTCAGAAAAATCCCTAGAGAGCAGAACTACCCTAGAAAGCAGTCAAGTATATCAAGAAGGACTCAGGAAACACTGTGACTGCTCAAAATTTAAACTTTTACAGAAATCGGGTAAGCCACATAACATGAAACATCTCCATTCCCCGTTTATGTGACTGAGGTAGCTTTTCTTTCACAAGAATATTTCAAGACAACACACTTAAAGAATGAGTCTTAAGTACTAAAATATTGCAGTGTTGCAGGCCATATGCATAGGTAGATACAGCTGTTAAACTAGCCATGCTTGATCCACCTTCTTCTGCTTAAAATGTTGAGTTCACTCCCTTCAAAATACAAACACTTCACAAATGAGTCCCCATTTCTTGTACTATTTCCACGTAATATTATGGCAGCATTGCCACCAGGTAACAAAATAAAGAGCATCAAGATCTACTTTTTTAAAAAGTCACGCTGCACATAAACCTAGGTTAAAAAAATCAAAATGTGTTTCTCCCAGATGCTAACTGCAAATTCAGAAGGACACTTATGGCTGAAAAAAACTGAGTATGGCAAACACTGGAAACAAATAATAAATACAAACATGTAACCTGAGATATTAATACAATTTTTGATAATTTTTCCACCTATTTCACTGTGTTTAACAATATTACTGTGACTTTAGTTGATGCACCTCTGTGGATAAAAATTTAAATGGCACTTAACCTTTTAATTTTGTACTGGGTTTGACTGGAATAGAGTTACTTCTCTTCACAGTAGCTGGGAGGGGATGTGTTTTGGATTTGTGCTGGAAAATGTCGATAATTCAGGAATGTTCTAGGTATTGCCAAGCAGAGCTTACAGAGTCAAGGCCTTTTCTGCCTTTCACCCCACTCCCTCAGTGAGGAGGCTGGGGGTGCACAAGGAGTTGTGAGGGGATACAGATGGATCCTAGCTGACCACAGGGATATATGGCCAGATATATGGCTGCACGCTAGGCACATAAAACTGAGGGAAGAAGGAAGGGGGGGATGTTCAGCGTGATGGCATTTGTCTTCCAAATTCATGCTATGCATGACGGAGCCCTTCTTTCCTGGCTGGACACCTGCCTGCCCATGGGAAGTGATGAACCAATTCTTGCTTTGCTTTGTGTGCACAGCTTTTGCTTTACCTATTCAACTCTCTTTATCTGAACCATCTGAGTTTTCTCCCTTTTATTCTTCCAGTTCTCTTTCCCATCCCACTGGGAGGTAGCGAGTGAGTGAGTGAGTGAGTGAGTGAGTGAGTGAGTGAGTGAGTGAGTGAGTGAGTGACTGTGTGTTTCCAGCTGGGGTTAAGCCATGACAAATTTCATAATTCATTAACTTCCAAGTGCTTTTAATCTATTAAAACCATGCCATGCATTTAAATGAAGATTTAATCTAATTACGAGTCCATCACATTTACCAGCTGGGGGCAGCACTGCAATTGCAAACTGACAAGATGAATGCTCTGGATAAGTAACACGGTTTGTCAATCTTTCAACATACTGGGAAGAAAACCCAAACACAGTTTAAAAAGCCCCTCATCTCACACACTGAAGACCTTATGGTAATAGAATGAAATAAGACAAAATACAGCAGGAAACTATAAACAAAATTGCATAGCATGTTGTCAAGGATACACAAAGAGAATAAATCACATACTAAGACATTGAGAATGACCATTTTCCAGGAAAGCCTCAGATACTCTAATTTGATGCAATAATAATCGCCAACATAGTAATAATGTGTACATAATCAGATTAGCATCTCCTAAAATGGAAGCCAAGTAAATTAGTATTTTGCTGTAATGAATTTTTAATTATTTCTTCACTACTGCTTACATAATTACTGACAACATCATAACTGCATGAATATAAGCACACACCACAGCCTGCTATTATCAATTCCAAATTCTGCTTTAGTAAAATGGCTCATTTCGGTTTGAAAGAGAACCAAATGAAGTTAAAAGAAAAAGATCAAGTGCATGTCAGCATACTCAGACGGTGATCCTAACTCAGAATTTTTTTGGAAAATAGTATCTTCTCAGACAATGCCTTCAGCCATTAGCCTAGGAATGACTTAGACCGCCCATGGACACTGGAGTTTTAGTAATCAGCCAAGTACAATTTCTTTGCATGGCTGTATTCCTTCTTGAGCACAGTCCGTGATAAGCCCAAATGTTCAGCATACTGTTCATTGGTATAACTCAGTATTATCTCTTATATGGTATAATTAAAGAATTCGAACATAATTTACCATTCCACTAACTATAAAACCAAGTAATAACTCAAGCTTTTCTCATCCCAAAACATGGGGACTTTTTTCCCCTCCAATTCAAAGCAGGTAGGTCTGTCACCATAGGAGGTAATTAAATAGGAGAGAGTGACAGTCTTGACTGTATTTGCATAATGGCAGTTTCACATAATGGTCACTTGATTTGTAACAAATGTGTATGTGACAAAGCTCATGTGCTATCTATAAGCAACTTCTTAGGACAGACACAAGAAAAAAATACATATATTTGTATGGGAAGGGTAGCTGTATAATTTTTTTGGTAATTTTTGATGAGTGTGTACCTTCTGCCAAGAGAAAAGAAATTCCAACAGGATACTTTTCTCTTCAGCAATAATCCCTTTATTCTATGAAGATCCTGTTTGGTAGCTCTCCAGTATCATTTTCACTTCACCTGTCGTCTCTTTCAACCAGTGGAGTGGAATGAAGGAGCCTCTAGGCTGATATTAACCTGGAGACTTCTGTCCTTGTGTTCTATACTCTAACTACTTTAACTGCACTGCTACACACATACAGCAGTCTCTCCATACTTCACAGAAAAGTCTACATATAGAACTATCGGTAGCTCCATCAGAGAAACTAAATCAAAGAAATAAGAAATACCAGGGTTATTCAGAACTTTCTCATTCACTACCTGTCAATGAGGAGGAAAAAACATAAATATTGCTACCCCTGTTCTCTGGAAGGAGGAGGCTCACATTTCACAGGCTGTATTTTTCACTCAAGGAGAAAAGGAACCTCATCAGCTGTTCACAACACAAACTTCCTGTTATCTCCTTACACAACCAAAATGAGACATTGGAATATGTCATTCAGCTGCAAAGTTTCAGACCAGAGAATGCAAAGTACAAAGCAGGAAGCATTCATCCTTTTAAAGTACTTTTACTCTCATAATTTCTTTTATTTTTGGCTTTGACCTTTGAGGAGATTTTTTTTCACTTGAATGAGTTAGTATGTCATAGTGTTTGCCTCTGCATCCTTGAGAGGGAATGTGACTGAAAATCAAAAATATTTTTCACTGATAGACGCCCTAAAGATCATACACTGAGATCCTGCTTCCTTAATGTAAAGAATAATTTCTAAGCCACAGTGAAATATTCATTAAGATTTAAAAAAGGCAAAACAAACATACCATAATGAGCACTGTTGAAAGTACCTGCAAGTGTCTTACATGAAGAATTATCACCACCACAGATTCCACATTTGTCTCTCCTTGCCTTCGAATTCAAAACATGATCACAGCCTGCTTGCTACAAAAAATAACAAAAATAAAAAGGCCCTGTGTGACTCAGCCCAATGGAAAACAATGAAAATAAGTAATGTAAGTTTCCCACTGCCCCAAAATGTTGTCGTTCACTGTATATATCTAGTCTTCCTTGGCAATTCATTAAAAGCCATCAATGGTTTTGGATTATGCAATGCAAGGGCAAAATAGAATGGTGCAATCCCAATACACTCTGTATGTCAATAACTGCATAAGAATTCATAACAGTACATAAAGATTCTATCTTTAAAAAATCAACATAATTCATACATTTTAATTTATATTTACATTAAAAGACTTGGAAGTCTAAAAGCAGTATGTATTTATACATGGCCATCAATTCATTTAAAGTCTGTCATTACTGGAAAGAAGCAAAGGAATACACATAGACTGTGCAGGTTAAACTAACATAAGCACAATTTGTGTTTATGTATCTTTACTTAAACTTCCAGTTTTTTTGAACTATGATAAACAGGATAATTCTTTGGCATTTCCTCTTTATTCAATCATATAAAATTAAGCTATATTTTCTCCTCATTCTGAATTTGCTCAGTTTCACTGCAATCAGCAAAACCTCAAAAAGGCTTGACAAAAAAGTCTTGAATTGTTAAAACACAGCACCTTGCTTCTCCCAACAAATCTCATGCCAATGCCATAGCTGCTACTAAGCAAAGAGTGCTGAACTGATTTAAGGGTCATTTCCTCCTGATTTTACAGTAAAGTAATAATTACATAATCCATCTAACCTTGGATTTTCTACTTGGTAGAAAATTCATCTACCTGGATTTACTTCTTTGGTAGCAGAAATACAACACTAATAATCACACAGCATGCTTTTTTCCTCTGTTTATGCTCATTTTGGATCTCACTGCTCACTTGAACAATATCAACTCTTTCACATAGGAGGCTTAATGCGGCAAGACTGTGGGTCTTCAGGTTCAACTATATGTTTTTAACTTAATTGCTTCCATTTCCAGATCTTTAATTTGATAGGTAATAAAATTAGCTTAAGTGAACTCGGAACATAATATTACCAATAATATGTATTTGTATTAATATTTAATGTCTACTTTACCACCTGTTAAAATTGATTTAAATAAATTAATAAGTTTAGATTTAAATACCCTGCATAAGCCTTGAACACAAAGGTCATTGGTTTCTGCTCCACAGGGAGTACCATCAGCAACTCTGTCCTTCAGCTGATAGTAGGAAGTTGTTCCAGAAACTCGGCAAAAAAGTTTACAGCGATCTTTCATAGAAACTGGAAAGAAAATCCAAGAGGTTTCTTGTCTGTTTTAGAACTTTATTCAAAGTAGCATTTTCATAGTTTTAATTGAAAAGATGTGTAATTACTTACTACCACTGTATTTTGGAAGCCAGCGAACAGCAGAGGTAAGACCGTTGATATTAAAGTGTTTGCCATCAAATTCAGAGCACTGCTGCTCCCGGAAATCTTTTTTGCCTTTTGGACATGAATCAGTATTACATGACCGAAATTTCATCCTGCGACCAACACAGTACTTCCCTCCATTTTTTGGCCTAAAAAAAGGTAAATGTAAAACACACTAATTTACTAAAATTGCTGTTTTCCATGAAAAGCAGCCTCAACCACTGATCTAAAGAGGAAAATCTCACACAGCAATCTGTCAGCTGTGTAACTGACTTGCACACACACTCAGCTTCTACTGCGCATTCAAATTTACCCAAAACAAACCCAATCCTTGTAAAATACTGTTGCTGAGGTGGTATTCTTTCTATGGATATTATTAATGCATTATTATTTTTACTTCTTTTACACCTATAACTATTTTGCCCGGGTAAAAGCATTAATAGTTTTAATGCTTTTATCAATTTAGCTGAGATTACAGTCATATTTTTACACAAGCAGCACCCCTCTCAGTAATTTGAAATTATTATTTTAGAGAGTGACAAAGAAAGAAGACAATTAGGAACTGGCAGTCTTTTCGGTAGGCCTAATATTGGTTTCACTTTGGGGATCAAAAGAATAAAAAGGGAAAATTGTGAAAAATACCCCATTTACTGTAAAGTTTAAAATATATTTTAACAGTTATAAACCCTGACACAAAACTAGTCAGTATTACTATGTTCTTGGGGAAGAAAAAAAGAATAAATCAACAGCATATTAATACTATCAATCACTGCAGACTGAAAGAGGCATTATCTAATGGCAATCTAGTCTACTGCCTCTTACTTATCAGAGAAACTAAAATAACTTGGGCCATTTGATTGAAGTTCATTTATCCTACTGATAATATCAGGCTGACATGACTTCCTAGAAAAACCCTGAAACTACTCAGGCACCAGCTGTGGTTCTACTTCTGGACAAGTTAAAGTTCTCCTTAACTTTTATTACAGAAATCCACATGGAATTTTTCAGTCAATGTACTTTTCTAGTTATAAAGATTAGTTTTAAATGCCTCTGTTATAACCAGTGCTCCTTGTGGGTTGTTACTGGTGGTGATGTTGTGGAAAAGCCTTAAATCAAAGCAAATCAAGCGTTTCACTAAAGAGATTAGTAGGGAATGCATATACTTATTTTTACACTAAAAACTGCAAAGAAAGCATCTAATGTTTAAAGAAACCTCAACAGTTAGAGTAAATTTAGAAAAAAAGACCCTGCCAAACTAAGTTTTTAGAAACATCTGCAAGAATGGATAATATTGTTGAAAGACATGAGTAATCTAAAAGTCCTCTGCATATTATAGTCTGTAAACTTCTCTTTTTCCAAACATGGCTGAAACATGCATTTTTTGTTGGTGGTTCAAACTGATCTGCACAGCCCACAATATCTCTATTTTATTTTGAGCCAATCCATAATTTTTTAGTATCTTCATTATGTAAATGTAAAACACATTAAAACATAATGAAAATATGTAAAACACAACAAAAAAAACATACTCTGGTCGATTACACAGCCTGGTGGTGCTCTTGATTCCACCTCCACAAGTTCTTGAACATGAGCTGTAAGGTCCCCATGGTCCCCATTCTCCATCTACAGGACGCAGCTCCATTTCTCTGCTCACACAAATTCCATGGCGGCAGTGCTGCACAGTTGACAAACAAAATAAAATCTATAAATCAAGCAAAAGGTTACTGCATATTTTAGGCACAACCCCCCAGAATTTAAGTTCTTACCACTCTTACGTGGATATTTTCTAAAATGTTCCATTTCCTTTAAGATAACTTACCCAATAATCATGTTTTTAAAAATGCTATCTAGAGTGCTTTGATCACTAGGAAATCTACTGGATATTGAATATTTATCTGTCTTGTCATTTTATCCAAAGATCTCTAAATCATCTTGAATTTCTGACACATTTTCATGCATAAAGTTCAAAAACAGATTTACAACTGTCATTTATGTTCAATATCTTTCAGTTTAATTTTGGATTCATGCTGATACAAAAAGTGAAAAGTTATAAAAACCATGAAGAAATTCAGGGTGTTTTCACCATCTCAAAAGCTAACTATGTAGTGGGATTGTTTGGAAAAAGCAGACAAGCATTTAAGACCTTGATTAAGTAAAGGCAGATGATGCTATAGATTCATTCTTGAAGTCAGACTTTCACACCTATAACAAAAGCTATAAAATATTTTAATTTATTTATATTTTATGGGTTTTTATTTACTACTAATTTAACAAAGCTATTAACATTAAGATGGAATTAACAGTTAAACTTTTTAAAAAATAGCAAAGAAATAATAATTCTTAGAGCAAGATACTACATTGCCACGCCTATTCTGTTACTTTAGATCTTCTTTGTGAAGAATGACCAATTTCCAATAAAAAATTACATAAAGGAAGAATTTTCTTTATTTCTGCTGGGATTTACATGATTAAGAAGACAAAGACTGCAAGACTATTTTGTTGTGGTCATGCTAGTTATGAGACTTCACCACACTGTAACTGTAAACTATTATTATTTATAGAAAGTAATTATCTTTTTTTTCCCCAGAAGCATCAATCTCTTGCTTTTAAGTATTTACTATCCCCCTTCTTGATTGCAAATATTTGTCCACTTCAGTGGTTATTCAAGAGGTACATGACCAAAAAGTCTAAATGAGATTCTTACGATTGGTGCATGTGTGACTTTTTCCAAAGAATCCACAGGAATTACCAGGACTAATCCTACTGATGACTTACAGAAGTTGGAAATCTAATCCACTTGTATACCTTAGAAAATCCCAAGTAGTATGTTTGATCACAACATAATGGAATAGTTTACATACTAATATAGAATATTTATGAGATACTATAATTTCAGCACTATATATCCTGCTGAATTCTATGTGGAAAATGTGTCAACTTTGTCCTTGACTTCAAACACCTTTTGAGGCACCAAAGACTGCCCTCATCTGGAGACAAGACACTGGCCAGGACTGAATACATGGGGTCAGTGCTCATACATAATAGAGAGAATTCTTTATTTTAGATGCCTGTTTGCAAACTCAGGATTAGACTATCCATTAATTAGGTTTGTGGTCAGGAGGGATTCTGCTAGTCATATTGACAGGGAGTGTCTCATTCCATCTTTCCCTGCAGGAAATACAGTATATGGATCAGTCACTAGAGCAGGCTGTATCAACTCAACTGCTTGTTAATTCTGAAGCCTAGGCTTTGCCTCTCTGCAAGACAAAACAGCCTCTAATTACTCTAGAAGGATTTTGATAAATAAAGTCTCTGGCACATAAAACAATTTAAGAACCTCTGATACACAATAATTAAATAATTAAATAATAAAACAAGTATTAAATCTTCTTTTTTTACAATTGATTTAAATGTTACATAGAATTTCTTGAGAGTTATTACAAATTTGTTGTAGAAACCATCCAGAAACCAACATCGCTGAACACACAAAAATTGTGTGCAGTCCTTCTGAATATAGCTGACTGGCACAAAAATCTTGTTCAGTGGTTTTATCACTGGCTAAAATAACTCCTAGATACAATTTTTTCCTAATTAATATATGCTTTTGTTGTATTGATAGTTATGTTCACATCTATCAACCATGTTGTTCTCAAAATAGGAATTCGCCACAGAATCAGGTTCTCTTTTCAGGCTTCTGCCTGAGTTCCTAATCCAATTTGATGATAAAATTGCCTGCCTGCATATATCCTTGTCACACCAACTCTTGCACATAGGCCGTATCTTTTAAGCTCTGAGTGCCTTCCCCTAAGAACATGATCATTTCAGGTGATTCGCAAACCCAAAGCAAATGCAGAACAAACGCTAGATCTTGGCATAGAACTATGTAGTTCAATCTGTAGAACAATCCAGTCAATTGGCCAAATCATCACTTAACACTAGAACTAATGCTTTACCCTAAAACCAAAAACCCACCATTATTTCACTGCATATGAGCTCTCACTGGAGTGTTTACTCTTATTTTGTATTATTTTTTTTCAAGATGACCTTCAGGTACCTTTACATCCAAGCCTTCTAGTACCTAACATCAAATTCCTAGCAATCAAAGGCAGACTTCCTACATAATCCATCCATAAGGAAAATGAGGAACATTAAGAACTTGCCTTTCCAAGAACTGACCTTATCATCTTAGGAGATAATTTTTCACACTATAGGCTGAAGAGTCTAAATCCTCCTTCACAAAATGAATACTGCATTCTAATATAGACAGTGACCTAGCATTTAGGCTCTTCTTCCACCCAGAAAACCATTTACAATAACTTGAAGGGGGATTTCAAGAAAACAGCTATAAAATGAAATTTTATACCCATAACAGTATAATTTTGATCCATAAAAATGCAAAGCATATGTTCACATCTGGAATTTTAATAGCTTATTCAACAGACTTGTCTCAGCTATTATTCTGCTGCATTCCTACAGAAGCAACATGATGAAGTCACAGTAGGAAACTCCAGCACCAGACATGTTCCAGATGTTCCTCTGTGTTCACTTGAATCATTGTTTCACTGACAATAGTGTGATATTCAGAGCTTTCATAAATTTAAATAAAATTGCTAACGATTTTTTTCCACATTTTTTATGGCAAATATAGCACATTCATCATCTAAAGTGGGTATCACACATAATTCCAAACATAAAGATTGCATTCAAGTGGCAAGGCTGCTCTAGTCAAGATCAATGGTTGGTTTTCTGTCAAAAAACCTAGAAATGCTTCAAATTTGGAATCAATAAACCTATGGGTACCCAAATTTGTTTTTATTAATAATCTCCTTATAATAAGCACTCTGAGTCTTTCTTATGGATCAACCTATGACTTGATAAATTGATTTTGAGAGCTTCCAATTTATGTCTTACTGAATTTGCTAAATTTCCAGGAAAGCAATCTTGAAAGAAATTACTGAAGTGTTGACAGGCGATCCTCAACTTTGACTGAATCTAGGAGAGTGGTAGATGCATGCAGAACAGGACTAGAGCTCCTCTGGAATCAAGTACTTCCCACACAGCCCACCAAGATGAGAAGGGGGACCCTAAGGCACATAAAAGGAGCCAAGCCAGAGTAGTTAATATAGTGAGCATACAAGGCAGAAGAAATGGAGCTCGGAAAGACATCTAACTGAAGGTGTTGCCACAGCATCTCAGATCTTTATCTCTGTGGCATGGATTCTCAGACAAGTCTACATCCATTACTCAAATGACATTATCTACAAAACCCACACGATTTGAATTTTTTCAGTGTTTTCAATTTTTTCTTGCAAACAATCTGCATACTTTATTTCTCTCTTAAACTTCTAGTTTTTCTGAAATTATAACTCACAGAAAAATATTTCACAGAAATCCCAGTTTACAGAAAAAAATTTAGTTTGAGCCCATACTTTACTCTGTTCTTACAGTTCAAAAGATCTGCTGCTGCTTTCCAGATGGTGAACGTATTCCCCTATCCCCAACTCTGATAAAATTCACCTGATTTTTTTATGTTTACTTTACATATATACACATAAAATGATTTATTATTTCAGATTCAGTATCTTCACGTATTACACTCATGAGGTAGTCAAGCTATGCAACAATTTTTAATAGTAATCAATAAATGAGTACTACCTACAAGTGAAGAACAGCAAATATACTTCAGAATTAGATGGGTATTTCTTTTACTGTTCAAAGCAATTTTTTTGCTCTGCATCCCCATTCTCTGTTGCCCCTGTTATCCCTGTCTTTTATGCCAAAAGGACTAGGATGAAATCCTAATTTACCTGATAGCTATTCTGAATATTTTTAGATGCCAGCTCAATACACATTACATATCTACAGTGAATAGAATTAACAAATCTCTAAAACACAAAAAGGCACATGCTTTTCAATCCAGCTGTTACCTGTATCATGTGGACTCCTTCTTGCTGTTAAAGAGATTTTTCAAAACTTCAGTGACAGGGTTTTTTTTCAATGTTTAAGTAGCAAACTTTCATTATGTAGAACACTGGGATATCCCCAGAACATGGAAATGTTTGGGTCAGAATCACATAATTACCTCCTACCTCTCCATTACAATGCTAAAGGAATCAAGAGAATATGGGAATATTTCTATATTCCTCAGCAATACAGGAAGGATCAGAGTGCAACCTTTCGGAATCCCTCAAAAAAAAAAAAACAAAAAAAACCTACTCTCACTATTAGGTATTTTTGCTCTTATTTTCATAGCAATAAAGGCTTGTTCTGAGAATGTCACTCCTGGAAGATAGGTGGTTTCAACTTTTCTTCTTTGGAAGTGGGGTTTTTTTGACTCAGACATGCTTCACTAAATTCAGTTGTTAGAGCAGTTCATAGAGCAAGATCCATTATGACATAGCATTTGAAATCTGAGCTTAAAAGGTTGATACTAAAATAATGAATGCCTTAAATGGATCATTTCTGTATTCATCACAGCAATAATGTCACAAATGCAAAATATAAATCAATTTAGCTTGCTGGAAAATATTAATTACAATTAATAGTCACCATGTCTTATGCCAATTAACATCAGCAGCAACTTGCAGTCTGAGCTTGAGAAGAGCTGTCCCTTAGTCAAGAACAGATGACCATTTGTCAGATTTAATTAATTGCTGTTCTTTCTTACATCTTTCAGATGTAATGACTGTAATTAGCTCCTTACTTGCTAGAGAAAAATGGTTCCACTGCACTAATTACATAAAATAGGTTTTTGTATTCTTATATAAAAGAAATCCTCTGATGTTGGCAAATTAGAGTCAATTTAACTGAAGATTACAAATGAAGTCTACATAAAAGATGAACTTCCTTTCTGATGAGTGACTCACTGAAAAATGGCTTAAACATTGTAACACTAACAGCATGCATAGGCTATAATCAAACAAAGCTTCCACTACAGCCTTCAAGTAGCTTTTCCTAATCTTGCAAGACAAGATTAGAAGAAGCCATTGAAACAGTTTACCCACTAAATTTGTTATCCATTAAAACACTATTTTCAAATCCCTCACTAATATTGTCTTACCAAACATAGAATCTTTAAAGATTAAAAGTTATTGGGGGAAATTTAGAAATAACTGAGTGAAATGTAGCGGCCTATTATACATAGAAATTAAATTAGTTTTTAATAATTTTTGAACATATAAAATTATTTTTTAAAAAATTAGCATTGCCCTCACAGCCCCTGAAGCTGCCAAAGCACACTACTATATAAAAGCAGCTCAACATAATAAACCACCCACACGTAAGATAATCACTGTCACATCAGACCATGTAAAAAACCTCAAAAATATTTATTATCACAATACCCTGACAAGTAAAAAACCACTTCTGTTTGCTGGTGGTGAAGTGAGACATAAAGAAGGCAAATACTAGATCAGTAAAGAACTTAAGCACCTGAATTCTGTTCACCTCCCAAACTACATGCAAATCCAAAACTCAAAGCCTCAAATCTTCACTGGAAACTGGATACAACTAGCCTCCATCATTACTTCTGTTTCTATCAATGTTCTATAAGTGCCTTGATGATATCTACTAATTAGATATTTACGACCCTTGTGGACAGCCCAAGAAAGGCAATATTGTCCACGTTTACAGATCAAGATCTGCATTCAAAAACTTGCAAATGAGGAAGCAGTGAGTGGCACCCTTATCACCCAAAAACTCTTCACCAAATAAACCAATGAGTGAATATAGGAAATGCAATTTCCACTTTTTTTTTTTTTTTAAATCTGTCAAAGCAGTCAATCCATACTTCAAGCAGCCAGGCAGTCTTACACAATGGGGTATAAACGAGAAGAGAGATCCTGGTTTTAGCACTGAACAGACCCAAGCATCCTGAGTTATGTTACAAAAGGCAAGAAAGAAAATGAACACAAATTATGTGTGCTTAAGGCACTTCCTAGAGTGGGTGAAGAGGTACTGACACATGATTTCATATCTTCTCTGAAACAGACACAACAGATACAAATAACTACTGAGACCAGATGCTAATCCAAAAGATTCCCTCTTTCCAAAAAAGCACAAGTGACTCATATTTAATTTGTTCTCTTTCAATAAATACCATCAACAAGATGAACTGGGAGAAACACATTTTAGGGATGTCATATTTCAGATAATTCTACTCTGGACACTACCGATCAGGAAAAAACCAACTTATTATGCACAAGCTAAACATTGCAAACAGAAGGAAAGATGTCAATTTTTCCCTAACTTCTTTCACCTATTTTTAACCAGTGTGGCATGTGTAAACTTTAGTAACTACTCTGAACAGACAAACTCTGAGGTTTTATGTCACGAGATTACAGAACCAAGAGAAACTGCAGGTATAGTCAGTAATTTTCGCACAATCAATATTCTACAGGCACAGTATTGCCACACAGCAAGCACTGATCTTTCTTACCTACATCCAAAATTGCAAGTACTGAGAATCAAAACAAGGCTTACCATTCCTACACCACAAACTGTTCCATCGGCCAAAGGCATGTGCTGAGTACGACAACCCTTGTGAACACCTTCCGTGCTCGTGCACCATAAACGTTTGCATTGTTTCTAAAAAGAAAACCAGATTACTTTTGTTGCACCTGCAATACCATTTTAGACATTAGCTGTGATTATTTTTATTTTCTCACACTGTGCAGGCTTAGTGTTTTCTATAGTACTTCCATTTTTCACAGCTAAAACCCCACAAAACCAAAACAGATTTTGCTTAAAGCCAGGCAGGAATGTGGAATATCTGAAACTGATCCCATCAGATTAATGGATAACTATATTTTCTACTTCACTAGAAAATTTTATTTAAAAATATGTTACAGTTAATACTACACAGCACAGTTTCCATATAATGCCCCAGAAAAAGACTCTAATTTAAGTGAATTTAACAGGAATTAAATGTACTGACTAGAAAATTAAGGAGGAAGTCTCATTTTCAAATTGCTAAAAGACTCTTAACAGACAAATAAGCCTTATGGATTACAAAAATTACAAAGCAGTCTTCAGACCATTTTCAGGTGTTTGAAGTCCCCTGTTCCTTTTCTTGAGTATTTCCATAAAGCCTGACTTTTCTTAAACAACATTTACCTCAACAAAAAGCTCCACTTAATTCAGTCTGAATCTTAAATGCTCTTCTTTAAACAGCTCCAACAAGACATACAGTACTGGTAGAGAAATTTTACAAGTTGGTCCAAAATCTAACTCTACATGAAATCCTGTGAATAAAGTCTTAATGTTGTATTCATGTTTATATTGCAATGGCCAGATTGAGTTTTCAAAATACAAACTTAAGTTTCAATACTAATCTGGTCAAGTTTTCTTTCCATATCTTAGTTTTGTATACCAAATATACACTCTGTCAGGCATGAAAATAATTTTTGACAAAATAGAGGGAATCTACATTTTGGAACAAACAGTTAGAAAAAAATTTTAAGTTATAAGTCTCTAAAAAGTATTAAGCAGAGAAGCAAGATGTGCCAATGTAACATATCACCTATACTGTGAAAACATTTGCAGGGAAGTGCTGAAATAAATCTCTTTCACTTGTTGCAGGAAACCTTAGTTTATGCAGCTTTAGATACCTTAAAGGAATTAGCACATTCACAGATATGGAAATCAAAATGAATGAAACCTACTTTCTATAGCTATAGATTTCTCACATGTAAAATTGCAATGCTGTCTACTGAACTCTTCCACTTCAACACAATGTAACCTGAAATTTTATTTATTTCAGGATAAAATCATTCTCAAACCAGTAATTTTCAGTATTTTTTTAGTATAGATTAAGCATGACTTTGTCTGGTTTTCACTCACCAGGTAAGGGCATACTTGTGACCCAATACCAAACGTAAGCTCACATTGCTTGTTGACATCATACACTGACCCAGGCAGCTGAGATGAAAGATCATATGTTCCTTCACTAGGTTTGTCTAGGAGGCATTCACCATAACCAGTACTGTTGTAAAACAGGAACAAAATGTGAATAAATCACTCAATTCATTGAGAACCTTCTCATTACTCACACAACACTTACACATGCATATCTCAATGGAGTTATGGGTTCGCATGTCTACTTGCCTATATAATGACTTTAATTGAATTAATGAATAATAAAATGTACCAGGTCACTTGATTTTCCTTTTTTGTATTTTGCATTTAGATCCACCAAACAAAATTAAGTGGGTTTTTTAATCGTTTTTTTTTTTGAAAAAAAAAAATTATACTGCCTCAATTATACTTATCACTTATTTTTAACATAAAAACTTTAGAAAATAAAGGATTCCTATTCTAACCTACTAAAATAATCCTAAGAGTATTTTCAATAAACAATACCACTACATTTAAAAAAAAATCTTCTAAGCTTTGCATGATCTGTGCAACTTTATTGAAGTCATAATTCACAGAAAAGTTAAATACATGTATTTTTCTGGAGGACTGAGGCCCTGCAAGTCAGTGGTTAAACCAAAGAAAAATGCAAAAATTATATTTAAGCAATACCTTTAAAATGCGTCTCAGAAATAAATTAAATTGCTAAGGGAAAAAAGAAAAAAAAACGAACCAAAAAAACCCACTCCAAACCATAACATTATATTGACACTTACTCAAGAAATTCAGTGATATATTTTTGACTGCATTTTGACCAGGTCCATGGACTTGTATGATAATTTAAAGTTGGAGCCATCACGTGATATTGGTGTTTAATTCCAGCTTCTTTACATTTGAAACTATCATCATGAGGCACATTAAACCTAAAAAGCAAAACAGATAAACTCCAAAACAAATTCAGCAGTAATTAACTGAAACTCTCTATGCTGTAGCAGCAAATGCTTGAGTTATGAGTTTGAAAATGTCTTAAAATTGAATGGGACTCACTTAATACATCTACCTGACCTTTTGGCAATAGGTATCTTTAAAACGCCTTACATAATTATCCCCTTATCCAAATGCTCCTTGTTATATAGTGGTGTGTACAGGAAGAATTTTACAATCAACATAATCTTTTATCTTACCAGAAAAATTCCAGTGTTTTTAGGAGTGTGCCACTTTGAAGGAACAACCCGTCTCCTCAACTGAATACACAGGCCATGGCTGGCCTGTCCACAACATGCAACCCCAATACTCAGATGACAACTCTTACTATTCGGTAACAAAAACTTCAGAGTACATCAATACGATACTTAATGCAACTAACACATCATCTTATTTTACTGTCTCAGTTCAAGCCCCAAGACAAATAGCATGTGTCTAAGTGGACTTGCAGGGACATGAAAATGAACAAGCTAGCTACTGAGCTCTGTAACATCGTCGTTACCTACACTGTGGCATGCTCATGGAGCTAGAGTATAGCACCTTTCTGCCATCACTGATGAGGTATGCTTCATAAAATAAAATGCTGTCATCTCCTCTTATTTTTCAGTGCAAAGTATTTCTCTTTGTGTTACTCTACTGTATTCTGAAAGGATCAAACACAAGGAAGAATATTTCTGTGTTATATTAACAATTGTCTTTGCTTAAAGGTAAATTCCTAACAAGGTTAGAATACACTTAGAGTTAACAGGACTATGTTGCACTACCTAGGGTATGTCCAGTGTCTCAACCAGTTTATATGACAAAAGGACAGAATCCACCTCTTTGAACAGTTTTTCCTAAAATTCAGGATACCAACCAAGTGATAAAATTCACAATTTTTTCACCTGGCTCACTGCAAGGGGCAAAAATAATGACTCTTCTAAAAGGACATATCAGACTACACCCTCCTAGAAATGTCAGCCCACTGCTGAAAATTAGTCATATTTAAAAAGAAATTAAATAAATAATAAAATTACCTGCCAGGAAATAGGTACTTACACATGTCCAAGCTCATGTGCTATAGTAAAAGCAGCACTCAATCCATTTTCTTCACTCACAGAACAACTGCGCAGTGGGTCACACATTGCACCTAGCTCTGCTAAACCTGCAAAATTGAATCCTTAAATAAAAGCTTAAGAGAATGAATTTTCACCTATTGGCATGTATTACAGTGAATACTATGGCAGTCAAGTTGGAAGGTGTGCCTCAAGGATGCAGCAAATTTACACAAAACGAAAAACCACCTCACACGGAAGTACGTGCCAGGAGAGAACAGCAACAAGAAATGTGAAACCATTATTTTTGTCTCCATGGCTTGAATTTTGTATCTATTTTCTGACTTATTGCTAACGGACTTTTTCTCCTCACACTGACATTCACATATATAAAATCATACTGATGAAAAAAGAGTAACTCACCAAGAGTATCACACTTCTCTCTAGCTCTGCAGATATCTTCCCTAGAAAGAAAAGATTTATTTCAAATCATTACAGCATACAAAAGAATATTTTAAAAGTATTTCACTGTTGCTATACTAGTTACAGCAATTGCAAATCTGATTCTCAATTTTTAATGTTACAGGCCATTCAAACAATCTGTATTCTAGTGAAAGAAGTAATTTAAATTCACCAGACTAAGCCCACAGTACTGCTTTTTATCTGGCATGCAAAGAACAAAAATTTATTACATTCTTTCTCTACAATGCAGAAAGCAGATCAGGTATGAAATTATGCTGAAAAACATGCTGATTGCAATATACTTGAAACTTGAACACTAGGGGGAAAAAGAAGAGTGAAAAAGAGACTATTCGAATGAATGAATGAGCATCAGAACCCTCACTGAGGTGATTAGGGTACAGGAAGAAAACATAGTAATATTTATATGCTTTCCATTTTAAGCTTTTGAAACTTCTGATTACATCAGGGCTATCAGGAGCTGTCTGTTACTGCATTCTTCAGCTGACTATTACATACAACACTCCTCCCCTATCACATGTATGTACTATAGATAAAGATTTAATTTCCTTACAACACTTTCAGGTCCAATTAATTTCTATCATCTTTAATGGAAGGATCATCATATGCTTATCTATCAACATAGCAATGTCAGAGCAATTGCTCATGTATTGATAATCAGTGTTTTGGAAGGGCAAGATAGTGTTATTCACTTACCTATGAACAATGTCAATGGAATGGTTAAAAGATTGCATTGTAAAAACAAAACTGAAGCATTTGTCTCACCTCGCTGAGTGACCGTACTATTTTAGATACTGTACCTAGTGATGAGAACAGCAGTATCATGATGAGAAGGCTGAGTATCATCCAAAGTGTTTTGTGCTTGCTGCCATAAGCAAAAGTTACGAAGAGTGGTAGCTGCATTAAAAGTGATAGCTGGTCCTTCCTGAGTAAAAAACAGCCAAAAGCATCAAATAAGGGCTTTAATATTCATGCACTTGCACTTACTGCATTGTCATTTGTGCTGCTAATCTGCAAAGTAATGACTTGAGCATGAAAAGAAAGTCAGCAGGACTCCATATAAGAATTCCCTCAGCAGATTTGTTTGAAGGGTCAGATCTGAATTTAGCTACAAGTCATCAGTCACAAGAACCCATTATTCTAAACAATGTATGTGAGCATTTACCATGTGTTAAATATTAGAAAAATATAGTGACAAGACATTTATGATAAATAAATATGAAATCCGTGTACTTGAAAAGCAAAAGTACTTCTTACAATCTTAAAATATTACAGCTGTTAGGGCTGAAAGCCTTCCATCAAAACCCTCTATAAAAACTGCCGTTTTCCTGTCATGTTTCCATGAGCATTACCACACTTCAGTTTGTTCTGACATAAGCTTCCATATACTATCTGATTTATGTCAGTATAAGTCAACTGGACACGCTAACATAGAGACAGGAAAATACAGGCATTAAATACAGACCCTGAAATTAACCTTGCATTTGACATATTGTTTCCTATTTTAAAACAAAATTATATAGTTTAATTAAATATTTTATATTTAAACTAAAAAAAATTAAATTTACAATGCAAGTTCATGCATTTCATTTCCTATATAAGAATGAAATCTGTTAAGTATTTATTTTTCTTACCTGTTCATTGTGAATTACAATTAATTTGACAATAACTATATTTATAAGATTTCCAATAGTTGCATCTTTATATATTGCTGCAACCTAAAGAGAATAAAAGAGGATTAGAGTATTAAACTCACCTGGTAAACTATCTCTCTTAATGAAACAAACAAATTACCAAAGAAAACCAAGCCACTATACAACAGGTATCTCATGCATCCCCGACTGTGCCTTCTACCCAAGGACATGATGACAAAAAAAAAGTTTCTCAGTTTTTAATATCCAAATATTTTCAATTCTATATTCATTTCCAAACAGACACACATCATGTTGAAATGCTAATGCAAAAAGTACACTTATACAGTTTATTGATATCAAAGAAAAGAAAAAAGTAGTGTTACTGTAACTGTGAGGCATAAGTTGTTTTATATGGATGATTTGTAGAATCAATACCTGAAATATTAGAATTTCAAAAAGCAACTTTGAACAAATAAGTTTTTACCTTGCTTTTAATGGAAGCTGGACTGAGTTGTAAAACTGTATTGAACATACACATGACACATGCAAAGGCATCTTTTCACAGTCATAAAATTTGGATTTATATACCTAACAGGCATTTGTATACATACTCTTGCAGACAGATAGTAAAAATCATGAGTCAATTCCATACACCAAAGTGAACTACTCTGAAAGTTATTTTTCATAAAAGCAGTAAAAAAGTTTATACATTATAAGTAATAGCTTCAGATGTCTCATCCCTTTAAATTCTGGTTTAAAGCAGTAGTAGTCTAATGACAGCCTTATGTAAACAAGAGCTGCCATCAAACACAGAAATACTGCCTTTCCTCCTTCAAGCTTGTGCTAAGGCTGCAAGGCTACAAAAGTGATCAAGGAACTGATCCAGCTGCAAAACTGGGGTTTTTAAATCCCATCATACTGGTCAATATGCTCTCATTTCTGGTGCAGTCTCCAACACAAGTGCTGGCTGAGGGAAAGGGGAATAAGAACAGACTTATTTCAGACGACTTTTGAGCCGCCTGAACTGGCACAAATTGCTTGTGAAACCACAGCCTTGTAGTATATAAATTCTATTTATCTGAGGTCAAGTAATACTGCTAAAATTTAGAACTGACAGAGCACTGGCTTCCAGCTCATGCCCAACCTTTCTCTAAACTGGAGAGAACACAATATGCAGCACTATCACTCATTTCTTCATCGACAAATAAGCTGGAAGTAGAGGATTCAATAAGAGTAGGGAGGAGCCAGAGCTTCAGAACCCATGTGGAGAACACATTTCAGAGCAGTACAGCTATTGTTTGCTTCTTTCCATATGGTCTCCTTTCTTGGTTACTAACCAGCAAGCATTCAATTATTCTTAGGTGGGAATAAGGAACATCTCTACTCACTGAAGTGCTGAATCCACTGGGCATGGACAAACTCAGAAGCCTTTACAAAAGGTATCTGAAATGCTCAAGCACAATTTAGGCAGAACTTGAGTGGAATAAACTACCATTTTTCTAATATCAAAATTACTTTACCACCATCAAGCTCATACAGCATTCTTATACTTTGAGATATACTTTGATAAACTTATAAGAGATATTTCTGGATATTTATCCTCCCCACAGTCAAGGCACATTCCTGTAGGAACTGCTGTCTTACAATAACACAATTATCACATCCACCTCAACTCATGTAACTAACAGGGAGCAAATTCCATCGATGGTCAATTGAGAAAGAGAAGGGATGAACTGTTCTGTAGACATGACTATCCAGAGATACATATTTAAACATATATTTTCATACAAGACAGGAAGAGCAGCTATTTCACTTCTTCATCCCTTTACTATGGAAGGAGACAAGATGTCTCCTTTTCACATGTATGAGGCTAAGATTAATTCCAGCCCAGCTCTTTCAAGTTTTTTTTCTCTTCAGCAAAGAAGAAACAGAATATCAGCTCATGGCATTCCAAAATCATGTCAGAGAGGAATGTGAAATGAGATCTATGAGGACATTTGGCTTATTCCAAGGACTGAAAGACACTTGTTCCAAGGACTGATTCTAATATAATTTTAGCTGATATAAGAGGCACTTACAACTGAGAATTTGTTTCAGCATAAACCTATACAAGAAGATTACATGTGTATAGCATTAACACAGACTTCTTTTACTTGACATGGTTGTTGCACTTCGCCTTGTAGACCTCTGTGAGATTCACATAGGCCCACTCCTCAAGCCTCCCAAGGTTACTCTAGATGGCATGCCTTCTCTCAAGCAACTCAACTGAATCACTGAACTTGGTGTAATCTGAAAACTTGCTGAGGGTGCACACAATTACACTGCCAGTGTCATTGATGAAGATATTAAAAAGTGTTGGTTCCAATATGGACCCTTGTCCTGGGTTGTAGTATAAGATATGCACAAAGTATTCTATTACCATCTTCATGAACTGTTGAAACCAATTGCTGAAGCAGAGTTCTTCCAGGCTCTCCCTCCCTCTTCTGTTAAGGTGTCTTCTGTTAAGGTGTCTTCTGTTAATGGGTCTTCTGTTAATGGCCTGCTGCATGACTCATAGATATCATAGTTATCTCACTCTAATGGGCCATCAAGGACCCCCTGTATGACTCATCATCCCATTGTGAGATGCTCTGCCCAGGGGGAGGAGCCAAGCATTCTCACCTGGATATAATCTGGGATTTGGGACAATATGGGCAACTTTACCCACTGGATTCCCAGAGGATCAGAGCTACCAGACCTTTCTATGAGATCACTGCTTCCATCATCCTACTCAGGTTGTATTCTGACTCTGTCAGTAGTCTTTTGTATTATTGCATTTATTTTATTTTACCTTTTTTCTTCTTCTTCCTATTAAATTGTATTTTCTGACTTAGAGCCTCTCACTCGTTTTGCCTTCAAACCACTACAACCCTTGAGGGGCACCAGTCATTACTCATTTCAGTTTGGACATTGAGCCATTGATGATAACTCTTTGGACTGGTCATCCAGTCAATTCCTTATCCATCTAACAGTCCATGCATCAAATCCATATCTTTCCAATTTACTGGCCAGATTGTAGTGGGGGACTGTATCAAAGGCTTTAGAGATTACCAGGCAGAGCTCTTTCCTTGCCCCTGATGCAGTTACGCCATCATAGAATACCACTAGATTAGCCAAAAACATCTGTTAATTAACTTGTAAATCACTCTAGTTAATGTCTGGTTTTGGAACAGAAAGCTCTGTAACTCAGGAACCAGATGCATTTCACTGGCTGTCAAGTAAAGAGCATGCAGGTCATCTGAGGTAGTGACACGATCAACAAAAACCAATACATGAGTCGTCCAGTACTCTAAGGCTGTATATACCATGGGGAGTGCTCCTGTTCTAAGAAGGCAGGAACTTGATGTTACCCCCCTTTGTGTTAACTCGTCCCTTGACCCAAACCCTAAACTTCACTACTGCAATGCCCTATAAAAACCCCAAGACCCTGTCTTTGCCTGGTCTTTCGTCTGGGTCTCCCTCCTGGTTCTCAAGGGTAATAAAAGAATTCTCGAGCTTAACAAAACGAAGACCTGCCTTATCTGTTCCCCTGCCGGTGCCAGCAGCTGTAACCTCCCCTAGACATGATGAGCCCTGTAGCTACGCGATGCTACAATATCAGGTAGAATAAGGCAAAGTGATTGAGAACTATGAGAGAGTTAACTAACTTCAGCTGAAACCAAATAATGCCTGAGTGCCTGAACTGTGACTTTCAACCTTCTGTGCAAAATTAGCCATAAGTATCCCAAATGCCTCCTCCACTATAGTAGAGACAATTTCTGCTCCTGGGTGATTAGAATGATTCAGGAAAGAAGTTGAGGCTGGAGCCTTCTTGTAACTAAAACTAAGCAGTTCTTGTTCATGGTTGTAGTAGTACTTATACTATAGCTGATGGATGTTCCCTCATACACAATAACGGTCCCTTGAAAAAAATATTTTACTGCTCTGCAAGTGCTTTCTGTCAAGGTTATTCTGCTAACAAAATCTGGAAACATAGAGGAGGCAAAGAAACCAACACAAAACACAGTCAAGTGTCCTCCTTCCTGCCTGTTGACCCAATGTCCATTTAAAATATTTGAGCAAAAGCATATCTTCAAAACACAAAACTAGTTACTCACACCTCAGAGGAGATGCACTAGACTAAGTATACCAGAGAAAAATATCTCATTGTATTCCTGAAGAGAACCTGTTGCAGGACTTTCAACACTGTCTACGCACCATCTGAATTATGTACTGGTTATCTCTATGGAGAATAACTGAGGACTGAAATAATGTGATGTAGATGCCAGAGGCTCCTGCCAAAATCTCAAACATACCTGTTTCCATTATGAGAGCAAGTAAGTTCATGCTGAATATAAAATAACACTGCTCCTATGTTTGAGTCAACCCTTTGCCTCATGAGCACTTTCACAACCTCCAAACATTTAGATATTACCACTGCTTTCAAAAGATCAAAGAGCAAGATTTTATGTTGATAACAAGATGCCCTTACCAGTAAAGTTCAGTATACATTCTCAGCATGGTTGAACACATGTGAAAAGTCCTGAAAACTGATAACCACAAATCAAACTTGAAGATTTACCTAAGGAACTAGGCAGACTAAAACAATCCACTGAGACTCGAAATGATATAATGATGCAGGGAACTATCAAAGCTCTGGAAGATAAGATTCTTACTTTTAGTGAAAAAAAAATAAATTAAGAGGTAAGTACTCCCTGCTCCTGTATTGTGAGGGTACGCCTCTCAACCATTTCTTATTGGAAGCATTCATGAAAAAAAATGATGAAAGGGGATAGGAATTTAATAGTCTACACCATCTCTTTACAATTTCATGATCTTCTTGCTTTATAGTGATGTAAATACAGGCTTCAGAGATGTAGGAAGTAATAGCCAAGATAAAGTGGAATTAGTTTCAAGAGACTTTTCAAACTCTTAAAACCAGCCTCCGCACCAGAGGCAACAAAGAATGGAAAAATACATATATATAAATTAAACCAGTAACACTTTAGTGGAAGGATCACAGCTTCTATTTTCAGGGAATTTCGAAAGACTAAGTCAGACAGCTGTGGCTGCCAGTTGACTGGAAGCAACTTGGTCACAAAGTTTAGTTTGTCTTGATAACCCTGCTGCAACTGTCCATGAAAGTGTGACTGTGAATAGTGGCAAAATGCTCTATTTAGAAAAGGTGCTCATAAAAAAGCAAGTACACCTAGAGGCTGGAAGGTAAGTAAATGATATATCCAAATCCAGTTAGATATATCTTGTTGAGCTCTTTTTTTCCTTTTTTTCTCCCCCTAAACATTGTATCACAAGACCTCTTTTTCTTCCCTCTTGTCTGTTACACACAACCATAGTACCAAGAAAATACATTCACATCCCCTGAAAGAAACAGGTATCACTTCATAGCTTGTATTTTGCAAGCTCCAAAATCTCTTATGTATCACTGTAGTGCTGAAAGCATGTTAAGATATCCAGGATCTGGCAGATTTCTCCTTCACCTTTTCCAGCGTCATACCAATTCCATCATATATTCCTTAAGACCCAAAACTTGTCTGGTCATGAGATATATGAGCAGTTACTACTTCAGCAAAAGAGAAAGAACCGTGTTATTTCGGTTGGTGCTATTCCTATTCTGTTACATGCATATCTCTGTAAAAAACTGGTTTCCACAATTGGACCTAACAGCACTAAAGATGTCTCATGCAAACTTGTACAAGTATATCTATGCCTCAGACTAACCATTTTTTCCCCTGAAAGCTTTAGGTCATCTACTGCTTGCTCACCCAAGCCCTCTTTCATCTACTAACCCCTAAGTTAATCAAGCAGAGGTTCCACATGTCACCTAGTGGAATGCTTTAGTGGAGGCAAAATGAAAGAACACATCCCTTTTAAAGACTGAGTTGCCTTTTGTGTCGGTTTTGTCTGGGGTAGAACTAACTGTCTTCATAGTAGCTGGTATGGAGCCGTGTTTTAGATTTGTGCTGACCACAGGGTTGATAATATAGAGGTGTTTTCATTATTGTTGAACAGAGCTTACACAGAGCCAAGGCCTTTCCTGTTTCTCGTACTGCCACACTGGGGAGGAGACTGGGGGGGTCTGGGGGCTGGGAGGGGACACAGCCAGGACAGGGGACCCAAACTGACCAAGGGAGATTCCAGACCATGGGACATCATGCTCAGTGTATGCACTGGGGGGAAGGAGGAGAAAGTGAGGATGTTTGGAGTGATCGCATTTGTCTTCCCCAGTAACCATTACATGTGATGGGGCCCTGCTCTCCTGGAGATGGCTGAACCCCTGCCAACCCATGGGAAGCAGTGAATTAATTCTTTGCTTTCCCTATTAAACTGTCTTTATCTCAACCCACGAGTTTCTAGCTTTTACCCTTCTGATTCTCTCCCTGATCCTGGTGGTGGGGGACGGAGCAAGTGGGGATCTTAGTTGCCAGCTGGGGACACCCTATCAGGAATGTCTATGTTCTGTCTTACCTCTAACTTATAACTGAGTTGGGTGTAAAGAAATCCCTTTAATATTGCAACAACTCAGAAGATGGTAACAGTCATGATCATCACCATCTACAACTCTTCAGTGAAAATATGTACCACAGTTATAAACAGATCATATCAAATGCCATCATGTACAGCACAATATCAATGCATCCTTCCTTTCAGAATCTAAAAGAAACTACATCAAAAGATCGTTTCATAAGACACAGCCATATACAGGCTTCTCAAGCTGTTAGAAGCTACTCAGAGAAACACAAGTGTTGCTTGGCTATATGTCTCCTTATTTTCCTCGTTCCTATTCTTATGATATGAGATGGGTCCCAGGCAGTTTAAAGCAAGGCTTTTGTCATTATTGAACAGTACCAAGACTTCAGCTTAGGAACACTTCTTGAATGATTACTATTGAAGAGAAAGTCATGGAGACAAGTCTAATGATTGGATGTCTAATCAACAACAACCACTACCCAGACAAAAATAGTAGTAAATAGTACTAACAGCAGTGAAGTGTAAAGACAGGCAAGTATGTGCCTGCCTACTTAGGTAGGAAAAGACCCTTAAAATCACTGAGTTCAACCAAACACTGCCAAGTCCACTACGAAACTCTATCCCTAAGCACCACATCTGCACATCTTTTACTTATCTCCAGGGATAGTGACTCTGCTTCCCAGGGCAGCCTGTTACAATACTTCACAACCCTATCCATGATGTAATTTTTTCTAAACCTTCCTGGTGCAGCTTGAAACCATTTTCTCTGGTCCTTCACTTGTTACTCGGGAGACAAAACTGACCCCTAACTCACTACAATCTCCTGACAGGTAGTTGTACACAGTGGTAAGGTTCCCCAAGCCTCCTTTTTTCCAGGTTAAACATCCCCAGATCCCTCAGCCACTCCTCACATTACTTGTGCTCCAGACCCTTCATCAGCCTTGTTGCCTTTCTCTGGCCATGTTCCAGCACCTCAACGTCTTGGAGTGAAGGGCCCAGAACTGGACACAGCACTCAAGGTTCGGCCTCACCAGTGCTGAGCACAAGGGAACAATCACTGCCCTGGCCCTGCTGGCCACACTATTGCTGATACAAGACAGGATGCCACTGGCCTCCTTGGCTACCTGGGCACACTAATACATACCTCTGTATTAGTTGGTTGAACTCAAGATGTAGCGAGGTATCATTACGATATTTAATATACAGGCACCCTGGAGTTGCAATACAAGGACAGTTACAATTAAAATAGTAGGATTTTATAGCCCTACATATCCCACATGTCAAGATAAGTAAGAAGGCCAGCTCAGAGAATTTATATGAATGATACTCTGAAAATAATTGTTTTCAGCTATGTATATTCATTGGTGCATAAACAAATACCTACTTTCATTTTAACCACACCAAATGCACAGGATCATGGGGTTTTATACACACGGAAGAAATATAACAAGGTATACTCTTGGCTTACGCCAAGAAAAATATGCCTTGTCCTGGCCTTCTAGATTTTATTAGATGAGAGATAAAAAGCACTGAACATTCCTGTAGCTTTAATACTAATACAACAATCTGAATGAGAAATGGGCAAAATAGACTACTGAGGTTCTAAGAAACAGATAAAAGGAACAATATATTCACCTCTAAATTTTGAGTGTAACTATATTCATTGCCTTTCAGATGGCAGTCATACAAATTAAATTATTAACCTAAAAACTATTTAGGTCTGCAGCCTATTTTTAAATGATGACTATAAACAAAATCAGTAATGCCAAACATTCTTAAAGGCCAGGACACATCTATGTTTTCCCAGTGTGTTCTGGAAGGATGAACTGTTAACTATTGTATAGAATGAACTACAAAGAAAGTATAAAAACAGTCTTTAAATTCACCCTATATATATTAAGATAAAATAATTTGTCTGGTTTTAAAGATGAGGCACATTGGTGCACATGGTCTAGCCATATAGAAAATACTTCATGATCAATGCTGATGATGACAATGGAAAAAAGACTAACTGGAAAAATCTTTTGCTGTTAAGACCTACTACTCACTACCTTCCATTTCGTATGTCAGTAAAAGATGATATCCATAAAACTTTACTGAAGTTTTTTGTCTTAATGAAAATCAAAAGCACCAGCTTTTAACACCATATTATAATAGTACTGTTTTACCATGATCCAACACCACCTGATGGTTTCATAGTCTCACTGAAAGTTAAATTATCTAAATTGATGATGTCTCAATTCTCTCCTTGAATGCATGGCTGCCCCCCTCCCATGCTCCACTTTTGCACTCACATGACATGGCAGTCAGCCAAGTTCCCAATCTGAGCTGGCCATCACAGCCCTACCGCAGGTGGTTTTACATGTCATGATTTCTTTTCAGAAAGGCAAGATTATAAAGTTTTTGCTGCAAGCAGACTAAGAACAGACCAAGTAGTTTTTTTACTACCAAACAAACTATATAAGTAGTACAGTACTTAAAAGAATGTCAGTAATCAGGTTCTTGATTCAGAAAATGAGGACAGTACCTCAAAATGTTTCATGGAACCAAATTTCAGGTGGTTTTGAATTTCATAGTAAACTCCAGTGTCTTAATGAATTATTTCAGTTGCTAAGATCAAGCCTTCATGTTCATGAACTTTGAATATAGTCAAAGATAAAGTCCTTAAATCTATTAAGACACCTCCTACTGCCTGCTCTGCTGATACAATGCTTGGGGGAACAAGAAGAAACAGTGCAAGTTAAGCAATTTCAGTATTCTTATTGTTTTATTTATTGTTTCACATTAAATAATGCCACTCTTTGTGTTGAAATACAATAAAGTTTTTCATAAAATCCTATGGCAAAGGTAGTACTTCTATCTTGAAGTAAATATTTCATTCAGGATGAGTAAGTATTTCCAAGATATAATGCAAGTAACGTGAATAATCATATTGCCAACATTTATGCAGTTTTAAAGAAATGAGAAAATGCATTCCAGTTCCAGTTCCAGTTCAATGGGATTACTTGCATGCTGAGAGCTAAGCCTTTTCAGGTTGAATTGGATGAGTGACAAGACACTTATAATCCTAAAAATATTTTGCAGTATATTTCAGTTCTTATTTTCTACTCATAAAACAGCAGTAAGTTTACTTTGGTGGCTTTGTTGATGCTAAAAAAAAGCCCCAAAGAAAATAAAAGAAAAATGGGCCAGGATTTCAAAGGTTCTTTGGGGAACTAGATGTCTAAGTTTCATTAAAATTTAATGTGATTTATATGCTTAAAGTTTTTAGGTTTCTTAAAATTCAAGCCAGAACTGAATAACCTTAAAAGTTTCAGAATTATTACAAGAGTAAAGTATAACACTTGATTCACTTAAAAGGCCAGCAACCTGACAATTTCCCATAGCAGGAATGCTTGATCAGACACAAGCACCAGTAAAATTTAATAATCAAAGCTAATTGTATAAGGGCAGAAAGGACAAAATTTAAAAGTTTCATTTCTTTCCTTTACAGGTAATCAAATAAGACTAAAAATGGTTCTATTTCAAACACGAAGAGGCTGTGGGTCAAGAAATGACCCAATTATATAAATTCTAATGCAGATTACATAGCAAAGAATGGTAATCATTTGTTTTCCTATCCTTCATATTTTTTTTTACTAGTTTACTGAAAAATAACTGTTACGGAGAAGTGACTGAAGGCTGTATATTCATACACATTATTTGTAAGACGAATCATATATAGGTCAGGAGAGGGCTGGATCAGATGACTTCCAGTTGTTCTGTGATACCAAGACATTGCTGAAATGCTTCAAGGAGAAGGGATATGAGCTGGGATATGTATTCTGTGGGGGAAATGGAGGCAGGGGAAGGGAGAGTGCATGGAATTAACTGAACTGCAAAGAAATTATTTTAAAATTAAGATCTGAATTTATATTTTTTACATCTACATTTATAAAAATTCAACATTACTAGAAATAAGATCTTAAAAAAAATTGTTTCAAGATTACCTTTTGCATATACATATGTGGAATAGAGCTGCCAACAGACGCAGGCAACAGATCTTACCACCTACAGTTGTATTCAGAGATATTAAATTCACATTAAAGATGTAGTGCCTTATTGAAGGCTATTACCCAAAACCAGCAATAAGTGTAAAACCCCAGTTTTACAGTACAGATAGGAAAGCACAAGAAAGAAATGACAAGTTTTTTAGAAAAGAACTGGTATTCTGTCACTCATACAGTATATGTCAAATACTAGATCTTAAAAACAGTTCATATATAGGTTCTCATTAAAAGCAATTATACAATGCTTATCTTATTTACCTAGAAGTCCAATGGTGTAAGTAAAAAGATAAATATTGAACTGCAAGGAATAGTACTCGAATGTACAACATCTCCACATGCAGGAATAATGTTTTCTTAAAAAAAAATGAGGAATTACATTACCTATAATCACAAGATCTCATGAAAAAGATATAATAAATGTTCCATTTCATCTTATTGTCACGTTCTGTAAAAAACAGCTTCTATTTTAAAGTGATGTCTTTACCACTTTTTTTCTTAGTACATCTCTTTAATAAAGGAAGTAACTGTAATAAAATGGCATCTTAGGCATCAATTGTTTCGAAAGGAATTCCAAACTGAATCTGTACTCTAAGGCAAAAAACAACTTTCAGGATGGATTTTTTTTGGTAATATATGAACTTTCATACCTTCACAGCACTAAAAGTAGAAAAATTCAGAAGACACAATAATATATGCTAATATCCCTTAAAACATTATTTTTCTTATAAACTAATTAAAGGAAACTCCATGTTCTAAATTTAGGTGCCTACATCATCTGTGTAATAGATGGCAGCACCTCTACTGTCATCAGCTGGAGATGTGGATAATAGAGTGAGCAGAATTCAGCTCAGCTGTCTAATTGCCTGTCACCCAGCATCCCTTCACACACTACAGGTTATGAGGATGCACAACTGGCAGATGCAGCACATGATTTGCAGGAGATTTGCACAGCTTGGTGAAGCAGCAGATGTCCTACAACATCTTAAATGGTATGGGGCACTTCCATGAAGCATATTAATTAATCACAGTGAAAACTAGAGTGCTATTCTGTTCATCCAAAAGTAGATGTCTGTAACTGGTCAAGTTAATAGCCAGCCAAAAAGAAGATGTCTCCGTAGATACTTATGTGATAGGTGCTTTAATTTGCTAGCCCCAAGCTAGATGCAATTTCATATAAACTAAGCTTCTTGAATAGATCTAAGGACAGAAATCTAGAAATAATTACAAAGCAGAATATGTTAGCATGACTTTTACTAACAGATGGTTAGGAAACTGATGGTTTCTGATGGTTAACTGATGTCATGCTAAAACTTTTGATTTTAGAGCTTGCTGTACTATATTCTGAATCAATACAAGTAGTGACTTTTGGATCAAGAAAGAATACACCACATAAAGATCACAAATAAATGATACCAACTCAAAGCCTGACCCATATTAATCTGAAGTTTCTTAAGACACTGAAAAACTAGGATTACTATAACAGAGCTTTTTTTTTCGCAGTGCCATTTTAACATGTCACCTGTAATTAATGTGTATTTTTCACTCCCTGAAGCTTAAGAATTCTTCTAAAGCAACAGAAAATCAGGAAATGGGTCCCATCATTTCATCTACACATGCTACACTGCATTAAACTGAAAAGATCCATAATCTTAACATTTGACCCAACTATTTTATTTATGTTTATGCAACCTTGTTTTATTCTACAGAATTTGATCAAAGCAGAAGACAGGAAAGTTGCAGAAAAGAAAACAGAACAGAACAAATTAAAATTCGTCATACTTAAGAACTTACTTACTATTGACATCAGTGTTAGAACATAGTGCTGTAAATTCTGCCCATGGTGACGAACCATTTTGGTGTCAGCTGTGACCATCACTTCTACGTATCTTGGATATGAAAGAAAACGTTTTTTCCTGGAATGTGGGTTGCCACCATCCTCTATAGAGAGGTTATTTAAAGCATACTCTAAACTGAGAGACTTCTGTAAAATGCTGCTCTCTTCATTTAAGCTGCTGAAGGTTGGACGTAATAAAGTGCTCTCCTTCAACTCTTTCTCTGTAAAGTAAAAAAAATATTTACTGCTGAATACAGTTGCTAAATAGTAAAAAGGCAAAAGGCTGCCCAAAATAGAAAACATATTTATGATCTTTTTCCCAAGTGAAACTGTGCAAGAATTAAAAAAAAAAACCACAGAAGACTGTAATAGGAACATCAAATGAGATGTTTTGTATATTTTTATATAGTTCTATCATAAATGGATTATTTGTTAAAAATTAGTTAAGAGACAGCAATATTACACAGTTCCTAGAATGCAGTATAAATCCAAACAGGAAAGCTGGAAGGAGATAAGCACTACAACTTAACAAAGGACACAAGTTAGTTAAACAAAACACATTTTTACACGCAAACTTTTGGCACCAGCAGAACAAATAAAAACAAACTAGGTCCAACTCCTGAATTCAAGTCCCTACTGACTTTCACATTTACATAACATTTTATTTAAATAAATACAGAGTTTAACTACATAAGTACATATCAAAAACCTTAAGTGACCTCTTTAACAGTTTTGTAAATATTCATTATGTAGAATCAGGGTGTAAAAGAAATACAGAATCTGCTCAGATATCTCCAAACTAAGTACTGTAATACTTCCAATTACACTGTATAGTCCAGCCACCAGAGGCTTCTGATGTCTGATACAGAAAAAACAATGCCTTTACCAGAGTCATCTTAGCTCACATAAAAAATACTTGATGGAGAAGCATATCTGAACTCTCACTACCCACTAGAACTTAAGCAGCTAACTGGACACTCCAGCTCCTTTAGAAGAAACCTCCACTGTCTTTCTGGAAACTAGATCTCCCTCTTAAAAAGTAGTGGCCAAAGGATATGTCTCCTAGTCATTTTATTCTAATGACTTACTGACTACAGCACTGACCCAAGAATTCAGAGATCACACTTCTGCCACCCTCAGCTTGAGAGGATTTAAATTTACACACTCCATATTCAAGGGAAGAGCCCTCATGTGTAAACTTTAAGCTACTTTTGAGAGATCCATAGTCTGTCTTGCTTAAACACAATACGGCCAGAAAGAAAAACAGTAGAGACAACAGCAAGCACTTTACTGAGTAACTGTTTAAAAATTCAATCACAAAATAAAGCTATATAAATTATGAAACCATTAGCACTAACAATAACAAGCAGGGACTAGCTCTGAAAAGGAACTAGTCCAACAGTACCCACATACACTCTTTGTGTTCAGACCGACTGAGCTGGATGTGCTGAAGAGAATTGGCTGAAGCAATTTCATACACACAATCTTTACTAGGACAGTAGGTGTCTGAGATTCCAGAGTACTGGCAAAATGGGAAATAACACTTATATTTAAAGGGAGAGTTTAAAGATTATCTAAATTTATGGACCAAACAAATCAAGAACAAATCAAAATAATTTTGTTTACAAACACCAGAAATCAAGATGTGGATAAGTAAGAGCTATCAGATTTATCCAAAACATATTCTGACAAACTGTGATGAGCTTCCACGCATTAAGGAAACAGACCTTATGGACTGAGGAAATGCAATAAGTATCCTTTCCTGATCTGAATAAAGCATATATCAGGGTTACAAAAATATTTTTCACTGGCAAGTTGGTTTTAGAAGAAAACAGTACAAAGTGGAGAAAAGATTTGGTAGACAATTTTAGAATCATCGTGGCCCAATCGCAAACTAAAAATATGTATCAAATGCTATGTTCCTCCATATCCTCTGCCAAGGTTCCCTTACTAGAGAAAGAGAAACTCTCATGGTTCCAAGTAGTGATGCAATTTGTTCCTCTGTGAAGAAAGGATATGAATATGAATGGATATGAATAACCAAGCAAGACTAGCGTTAAAGGAGACACATCTCTTCTTTAGAAGAACAGAAACTTAAAGGCTTCTCTTCATAAACACTTCGGCAACTTCACTCCCCCCAAAATGACAGTAAGCCCCAGCTCACAATCTTATGTAATCATTCCAAAAAATGAAAAGGGAGAAAATTACTATGTTCTTAATGCTTGAAGCCTTTTTGTCACACTAACTTGTTTAGATTAAAGAAAAAAAGACACAAAACAAACTGAAAGATCTTTAATTTAGTTAAGCACATACTATTTATCATTTAAAAAAAGGCATAGGAATAAGAACATTTGCTTGACGTAACAGTTATTTTCTGGTCTTAGTATCTACAGAAAAGCAGAATTCTCAAAATAATGTTCCCAAATATAAAATACATTATAAAAATTTCCCAAAATTAATAACACTAGTTACCCAAGGGTTTTTTTTAATCTTTATATTTTTAACCATCTACATAGATATTCCCCAAGAAGAGTTCCAGTGAAAGTTCCCTGTTCAGCCCAGGAACTGATCAGAGAGCTGGTCTTCCCTGCTCATCTTTCAGCACATAGAGATGACCTTCCCCTGCACCTGTAAAATTTTTCGTTAAGTTAAGTTATGTCCAGCCTTCCTGGACCCCTTTGTTATTAAGGACTGTTTTCCAAGGAACATTTTGAACCAGTGCCCTGAACAGGCCAAAGTCCACCCTCTCAAAGTCCAAGGCAGAGGTTCTGTTGACCCCCTTCCTTTAACCTTAAATAAAACTAATTGTCATAAATATGTACCGTGAATAAATTATTAAAATACTCATAAGGACAAACATTAGATTATAATAAATTAATGGGTAATATTAGATACTTCCATCATTAAGGAAGACAGATGTCATGTATTATCTGCTAGACTTGCAATAAGTTCATTATCTTTTGTGAATATAAGCAACAACTCCTGTGGATCTACAGGAGTGTTTACATATGAGACAATGTAGATGTAAAATAAAACCCACACCAAAGTTCCTGCAGTACATTCTGTTCTACTTTTGAATTTGCCACTGTCACAAACAAAAGGAACAGCTGACACATCTATGTGAAAGAAACATGTAGGTTCTAATGGCACACTGTGGAGAAAATTTATTTATGAAATAAAATCTTGCTTTTTTTTCTTTAGAACATCTGAACATATTTGAAAAGTGCACAATGAAATTTAAAGGATGACTATACCTGAAACTTCACAAGGTTTATGGGATTTCTGATACTCTTTTTTAAGTTCATCTTGCCTGTATATAAGATGTGGTTTGTTATGTTCATCTTCATGTTCACCTCCATCTGCTTTCATCAGTGGTTCTAAAATGTATTCACCATCATGTGCCTTGAAGGTGCCCATCTGAAAGTAAGAGAAGTAATTGAATTATTTTCCACTGAAAATACTGATATAAAAATAATTCTCATTGAAATAAAAAATATTTAGGATAATATTTTGAAGTTAATGATCATACACATGCACATGAGACGGGGGAAACTCCAGTGAAACCTGGAAGGTAAGGCAAGAGAAGTTTGCTTTCAGGAACTTGCCCTACCAGAATAACTCAGAATGCCTTGCATATTACCAATGTATCAAATTAGTGTAAGAGTCATGAAACAAAGGAAATCACAAAAATAAAGAGAAACTAGGTATAACCAAGCAGGACCAGTTGGGAACTGTGCAAAGGAGAGCAGAGGCCATTAAGAACTTCAGAATTTGACTGCTGTCTAAATTCTGGACTGATTTGTTGCCTTCTGCCCTTAACATAATTTATATAATATTCTTCTTCTAAAATTGCATTTTCCCCATAGATTAGAAACAGTGTTAACATGATATTCTTTTTGAAGATTTTTGACTGGAACACCAGAAATTCAAAGTTGACGCCATGAGAGTGTTTTTCTCCTTGATTCCCCCAACACACCCCCGTCCCTGGCCACCACAGACACACATGGGTAACAATTTAATGAGAACCACAGTAACTTGATTACTAACAAAAGCACTGGCACATACACAAAGAACAAAAATTAAGCTCCTTTCCCCCAGCCCCTTGCCCCATAATCCTTTCAATTATGAAATCCTAAAGCAGACTCTCTTCTTTCTCACTGCACTTCTAACCAAATTCATAATTTCCTACGGTTTAAGTACTTCACCTCAGGAGACTGTGAGGAGGAAAAAAGATGTAAGAATTTCATCAAATTATTTTCAAATTTTTTAGCAAGTTCCTCACTTCAGCCAATTAAACACATCAAGTGAGTAGGTACACTGCACCCTGATAAATGTTTTGCCAGTAAGGCATAAGATTGACCAATAAGACAATAGCAATAACCTACATAATATGGCTTAAGAGATTAAATGTCCATGCCAACCTTGAAACTCAAGGTTATAGAGACAGTGGCGGAGCAGGATAAATGAGAACAGAAGCAAGAAGAGTGTTTTCTTCAAGCAACCTACTAAATCTTTTAAAAACTGCTGCAGACTACTTCAGTGTCCAGGGTATTGTGCTGGAATTTCAATATCCCCTTGAATTTGGGATCCTTCTAAGCAGTTATCAATCGTTAATCTGTAACAGACTATTAGTCTGACACAAGCCTGAAGCCCATCTGCAGTCTTCCCTGATACATAACATTATTAGAGCTATTGTCAACACCTTGCGGACGAATCCTCTGCGCCAACTTTGTCACAGAACGAAAAAAAACCACAGCTAAATAGTATTTTCATTCCAAGACTGTTTAAATCTAACTCACAGAAGCACTTTTCCCCCTCAGTTTCATTTAAATTCTTTGCAAGTAGTCCTCATGCTGGATCCTTTATACATTCACTTTAGCCTTCTAACATCCAGTGTTCCCAGGGCATGTAATTTGTAGAGGACAGCAGATCAAGAGTACCAAGAACAGCCTGGAAAGGGCTTCAGGAAAACAGACATGCCACCGCTTGTCAGCTAGTGTTAAGGTACCCAACTTTTTGGGTAAATGACAGGGACAGACAAGAGCCTGACACTCAGGGACAAAGCATCAATTCTTGTTAAGATTCATGTTTTATTACGTATATTATTAAAGTCCCAGTTAACAAAACATCATCAGTCTGGCCCGATACTATTTGTCAACACTAACATGCTAATTAGTTCTTTTCTCCTGATATACCAAAACCCATATTTCTACATAATACATATTTGAAGTATATTCTTCTAGATTTAAGCAAGAACTTTATTGTTCCTGCTTTATTTCCCACACACATTTTACTTCCTTCCTATTCCTTCAAAGAGGTGGAGCAGATAATCTGGGTTTGTTTCTTCAAGAGTTTTTCCAAAACACAGACTTTCAGATTTTACAAAGGAATGGTTCCAGTTGCAACACACATAAGATTATAAGAACAATACCTCAGAACTAATAAGGAAAGAGCTCATACTACATTCTAAAACTAAATTTACCAGAATATCAGACTTCCATTGGAAAATATTAACTGCAAGAACAAGGGTAAGTTCTTTTTCTATGATTTATTCTAAAAAACAAAAAAAAAAAAAACTGTATGTTTTTGACTGAGTCTCCTCACTTCAAAACTTCATAGTAACAGACCACAAATTTACAGGCCAAAAAGTTAGGATAGACAGCTGGAAAGGCAGAGTCCTCTGTTATGATTCACGGCCTCAGAATTATTCTTTGCTTTTTTTATTAAATCAAAAGACTAACACAAGATGGTACAGTCATGTCCTTAAGACTGGAGAGTCCACCCTTACATATACTTGGGACAACCATTTCAACCATTTTAGAAAAATGGAATCAAGCTGTCAAGCTTCCTTTTGCTCACTCTTTGGCCAACTGATTCTCACACAGTATCCCAGGATCAATGACCTGTTCAGATATGGAAGAAATAGCTGAGCAAAAACCTAAAATGCAAAAAGCTTTCATTCTTTCTACAATGAATTCTCTCCTCTTCAACAATGTATGAGTAAAGAAGCAACTACTACCACTTCATTACTACATGAAGGCCTACTACCAGTACCCTATGACAAATTTTTGCACATCTATCTCAACTGAAAAGAACTCACTATGTTGTATGTGAGGAAGAGCAAAATTTAAGAGATGCAAGCAGTGCTCTATCGTAAGAAAGGCATTTGATATTTGTCATTTAAAGCCAAAGGAGACATTGAACCTGTAGCGACACATTCCAATCCTTTAAATCCGCTATGGAAACACATGGTTAGCTCCTCATTTTCCCAACACATGCATCTCCAGAAATTCAGTCACAAGTTACACTGTCTGTTTACAGTACTCCAGCCAGGAAACTGATACTTCACATGGTAACAGATTCTGCTGATACAAATGGAGCTATTGTTGCATCTTGGACACACAAGGAAAAGAGCTATGAGATCCAAATGAAGAATACTTTTGGTAAAATGAAATAAAGTCACTTAGATGTACAGAAGCAGGTTGCTAAAACAGAAGCCCAAGCATTTGCAGGAAATTAAATCAGAAATGAACCAGATTTATTTATCATCTACAGATGCCTCTCAAATCATCTAACAAGAAATCTGCCTGAAACATTCTATTTCTGTTCTTCAGATAAAGAGATAAAAGTACATTTAAAAGACCTCTTCAGTAGAAGTAGAGTACAAAATTGAAAACAGTCTCTTGCACATCATAAATAAGTGGTCCAAAGGAGGAATGCTACCCAGAACTATGCATATGCATAGATTTGAGAAAATTTATGAGAAAGCCCACATGAAAATGATAATTTATTTTTTGGATTTAAAATATTATGGATGATCTCAATCAAGGTTCAGGGGATCAACACAGCTACTCACTATATGGTATGACTTAGTGGTTTAAAGTGGCTTAAACTGTATAGTCTTAACCAATATTAGCTCTATTGAAAGAGTTATAGAAGTAAATATTGCAAAATTATGGTTAAAGAATGTACCATCCCCATATACAAATTATATCTTTGTCTATAAAGTTTGCAGAACACATGGAAAACATAAGGGATACATAGCAGATTTCAGAAATGAGGAATTAATATGTCCAACAGCACAATTGAAACAGTTTCATAAAAACTCCAGAAGAACAACTGAAGCTCTGGAAAACTTCACTCTAAACTGGCAGACTCCCTCCCAGGTAACCTCCACTTCTGTGCTCAAGTACCTCTCATGCCCTTAAAGTATGGCTTCTCAACTCACTTAAAAACCTGCAAGAGCACTTTAACAGACAAAGTAAATTTAAATCTCTTCATTTTATATTATTCTCTTCCCCTCTACTATTCCTCCCCTTTTGTTTATTCAAAGCTCTTGAATCATGAAAGAATCCCTCCCCCTTTTTCTTCCTGCTTCACTGTCACAATATTTTATGATGAAAGACTTCAGAAGCGTTGTCTAATTAAAGAAAAAATATTAGAGTGATCATAGTACACTGCCAACATCTGGAAAAAGTATTTCTACTAGAAGATAATTCAGCTAGAAACACAGTAAGAGATTGCAGTTCAAGCTAATGTATTAAGATCAGAGCTAATATAACAGAAATAAGAAAATAGTAATAAAATCATGAATAATAACACAAGCTAAGCAGCAGGGAAGAAATATCCAGCAACAAATGTTTTCTGATAGAATATGGTTTTAGAAGTGATTGAAAGCAATATCACTTTTGGAGTTCTTAGAGAATAAAATGCTAAAAATTTGTTATAGGAATCTAATTACATCTTACAAATTCTGTGGTAAGATTGCAAGAGCTGACCATAATCACACCATTAAAAGTACTGATGAGACATTCACCTATGGCTGGAAGTGTCCTGGTCTGCAAAGACACCTAATCATTGCTTAGATAAATTTCTTAATTCCAGATTGAAATTTAAGCTCTATGTAAATGCTAAAAGAGATTTTACCTATTTTTATGTTTAGACCACACCTCACCAATAACCATATGATAACCATAGCACTGGATCCAATGTCCTTATTGACAAGCTACTTTCACTTAGGAACAAAGAACATATAGGGGAAAGAGTACTCTTGTAGGAAGTATAGGCACTAGGTACCCTGAGGATTCCTTCATGAAGTTGTTCTAGGCAGTCTGGCTGAAGATTGGTGAAAATTGTGTTTCAGGAGTTTCTAAATAAAATTTGTAGCAAAAATAGAGGGGCTAAATAGGAGACAATTTGTGAGAATGTTAAAAAAAACCTCAGCCACCTGGAAAGAGCAGAAGTTCATGGAAATTAACAAGATTCACTGGAGTGGAAGGAAGAGAGAGGGGTCATTTATTTATTTTTACCTTCATATACAATTCACAGTGAACAAGCTAGACAAGTCAACTAAAAATATGCACAACTTTTTAAAAATAAATATATACATGGAGATTTCATTAGAGAAAAGCAGTTATCTTGCAAAACCTGTTGAAATTAGCAAAACAAAATATATGAAGGGATTTTCTTGTTTGTTTGGGGGTTACTTTGGGAGGGAGTGGGTTGTAGGCTTTTATTTTTGAGTTTTAGGGGATTTGGTTTTAATACCTAAACTATTCTGACAGAACACAAACCTCGGGGATCCATACACTTTATCTTGGAGAAAACTACATCATATCATCTTGCCTGTCTCAGAAATTGTCAAGCAAATTTACATTTACAATTTATCTCTGTTTAAAGAGAACTTCCTAGTTTTGATGTTTTTAAGTAAATGCAGAACCACCTTTTTTTCTCACTTGAAGATGAATAACTCTATACAGTCCTTTTGACCTCCTAAAAACCATCACAGGCAGTTATCACTCAAGAGCACACAAGCTGTGGTTATATTCACCTTAGTCAGCCACACAGTAAGCTACCTTGAGTACTTCTGTCAATATGTGCATTCCCAGAAGGTATTAACTGTTCTCAGTGTCTGCCTTTGCTGACTTAATCTTGACATTTTCTACATGAGGATATGTCTGAAACAGGATGAGAATTGAGACTACTGCAGATACACTATCTCATGTGGGAAGCCTATCTATTCCCCAAGAGTACAAAGTTTCCTGAGATCCATGACAGCTAACTGTTGGCTGCCACCTGGGACTGGAAGCATTAAGTTCAGACAAAAAAAGAAAACCCACACACACAACTCCATCCTCCAAACACACACCTATTTGCATACCAGTAATTTAGCTTAGTGACAGCCAAGGCCCATATGTTGTGTACTCTGCCCTTCCCTGACACAGAAACTTCTGCGTATACTTCCTCAAAGTTTAAAGAACATGTGTGTGTGTGTGTATATATATATATACAGATAAAAGTAAATCAAAATTCCTTTGGCTGCCCAGAGCATACCAGCAAATTCACCTGTGTCACATGGATCCAAACAATAAAAGCAGCAGTTGAGAACAAGCTGCAGCCATCAAAACAATTTCTTTGGCAAAGAATGTGCCCAAGTAGCCACCAAGGAAAGGCCACTAGACACAGGATGTGGGCAGAAGGCAGGCCAGCGATAGCTGAGCACTCTTGACATAAAATGTTACATAGGCACATCCACTCAGTTGAAAGAACAATTCCTGAAGAATTTTGCTGGTGAACAGGCAGACACATACTCAGATCCTATTGCTTCTGCTAAAACATTTTCTGTGACAGACCTTCAGCTGCACAATCCACAACTCCACGTAAATTCTCAGTTTACAGCGGCACTTACCACCTGTATTTGCCAATCTGTGCTGGCCCATGTGTGAAGGTATAGCATCTGTGGAAATATTTCCAGGAAAAGTTCAGATGCAAAGAGCCTGAGAAAATATACTGGAGAAGTTTCAGGGTTTTGAAAACAGCTGGGGGGGTACCTAAATTGTCTTACTATTTTATAACAAGCCAAAAAGAAAGAACATTTTATATTAAACTTGCAAAGTAAAACCTTTTACTTAAAACCACTTTGTGCTCATCAGAGACAGAGAAAATGCTCAAGGTTATAATGAAAGCACTGAAACTCTTCCTGTTTTGCAGATTCAGAGCCAGAGTCACAGCTTATATATGTGTATGACAGAAGAAACCAGAACTACTGAGAGGAAATCTTCACATCACCCAGCCAGTAGCAGTAAGACTTTGTTTGCTCAAGCAAGAATCAATTGCCTTGAGTTGACATTTTAATAGGATTGTTTTCCTAGCTTATGATGGCATTGGCACATTAAGATAATAAAATATGAAATCCAGTATGTGTCTTATGGATGCTCATAGCATTATAAATGTAACCCAAAAGCTGAAATTATCCTGTCTTCCAGATTTAGAAAGTAACTTTTTTGAAGTGACAGCTTAGAATTAAAGCATTAAATTACATCAAGGTATGCATATTTTTCAGTTACAAGTGTTAAAGTTTCTTGGAAGAATGTAGTTTCACTCATTGAGGTTGTTAGTACTAAGGAGCACAAAACCAGGGAGCAATTATCTGGAGTTTGTTACCTGCACTAGATCTCCACAATAAACTAGATGCTTGCTATGCTAGCAGTAGCTTCTAGCAAGTTTTTGGGCTTTGGACTGTTGGGTTTTCTAACCAAACAATTAAAAAACACCATTTTTTAAGACAAATTCCAGGACTGCTTGCTTTTCCTTAAAAGCAGCCACTTTACCCATTCATAGCACCAGACAGAGCTGTTTTCAAAACCTCTCAGAAAGGTGATTCGCTGACCTATTTTAATAAAAAATAAACACAACCTCCTGTACTGAGGATTGTGGAGATCCTCACTTAGCTTCATACTCCTGCCATTTTCCAGACAAAGTGTCTGACGTGCAGTAAGGGAGCATTACCAAAGGGCTTCCTGGAGCTGCTGAAGAAGAAACTTGTCACACTCCAAAGATACATTAGAACAAAGTGGTCTTGCCTTCCTGGACTGCAGGAAGCTGCCAGCTGGCAAATCCATCCAAGAAGAGATTCATGTGTACTTTTCTATACCTAAGTTCTGCCAGTCAGTGAGCATGTGAAATTGCTCTACACACTAGAGACCAGACACTCAAAAAATGGGTTTTTTTCCTTCTTTCTTAACTTTTCCTCTCTCACAGGTGTCACATAAAACACCTTTGGCATATAAGCATTCTCCTAGCTCAGAAAAACTGATTTTAACAGTCCTCAGCATCAGCCAACACCCTCTTAAACCCTCAAAAAAAACCCCAGGTTTCTCAAAAGACTAAAACTGTTTCTATAGCTTTCATTCAAGATGATGAAAAAAACAAACAAATAAACACAACCAGAAAAGCTCCTTTTTTTAGATGGATCCTGCTAGGAACTGAAGGTGCATTCTAGTTAAAATAAGAGAGCTATAGTCATTTATAAGACACTTAATTCACTGGTATTTGTATTTGTCATTAAACTCATGACACATGTTCTCAAAAGTTAAATTACTTTTAATTATTTGGGGGTTTACCTCTTTGATTTTGCTGTCTGCATAACATTTGAAAGGTCTCTTTAGTCTACATGCATCCAGGGACATCCTCAGCAGATCCAGTTCCCTATGTTTGTAGGAAGCTATAACTGACTGATATAGTAAAAGTAAAAAAGATGGAACTTAAGAAAATAAAGTGAAATAAAGCATGACATCTCAAAAACTACTCTAAAGATGTAAGAAATATTCCTGCACATGATCAGATGTTCAGCTAGGCACCCAGGCCATCACTCCAAATGACCTTCTGCCTTTGATGGATCCCAAAGTTCCCTAATTATACACTCCCTCCTTGCAATTACTACAGACTCCCTGCTGACCTTCTAACCTCCCTGTGCCATTTGTACCCCTGAACCCAGGGCATGCTCTGAAATGTAACACAACAAAACTGCATACAGGGTGTCAGGAGCCATTAAGCAATGCTCCATGGGTACTCTGGGCTGTAGGTGCTCTTAGCAGATGAAGGAAAAGGCTTAGCAGAGGGTGAAATGAAAAACCAGAGTGGAGGGGGACAACACACACAACCTGAGAATGCAAAGAAAAGAAAAGAAGGAGTTTGAGGAGAAATGAAGCTGTGAATGAATGCAGTCAGACCTTGGGGATAGATGCCTACAGGATAAAGCTGGTTTCACTTCACATGACTCAGGCACGTATCCAGAGCAATTTTTAAAATTCCATTGTTACACTTCCTCTACCTTTATTACTAAGTACAAGTCATTTTTTCTTCCCTAGCTTTTGCAGCATTAGTCAAATATAAGCAATTCCCTTGTATATGCAAAGCTCCAAGATAAAATTATGCTTAGTAGTACAAAGCAGTATCTTAACTTCCATACACTAAGCTCAAGTTCAGCGACCTTACAAAGAGAAAGGATTTTACTTAAAATAAATATAATGCAAGGCTACTGAGTCACTACCCCGGTTTCTATTCTCTTAAATAGTATCTTACCTCAGCAGCAGTCAGACTTTAAATATTTGGATGCTCTCATGAAGCATGGCACTGTTCATTAAAAGAGCAATAACTAATTATTTTTGCAGGTACATTTACTGAATATACAAACCCATGAAATTTTAAAAACTTTGAGGACAAAAATATCTTTTTACTAATTTTTGAGGGTAGTCCCATCTAGGAATAGGGAATGCATTCAAGGAGGACAAGATCTCACAGGACAAATCCACCAGGTCTATAGTTCCCTCTTTTCATGTCCATTCCTTTCTAAACACCTTTGGCAGTCACACAAGGCAGAAAACATTTGCTTTGAATCCATGAGGATGAGGAAGAACATTAGCTTGAAGGTTCTGAGTGAGATTGGAGGACACTCTGTGCAGCTACAGGCAACCAGCTGGCTATGACCACCAAACAATCCCTCCCTATAAAACTACATCCCACAGAAGTGCATCAGCATCCATGGAGGCTCTGCTTCCTCTTCTGAAAACCTCCACCACCGAGGGGAAAGCAGACACAACACTGGCTATGCTACATACCTTCCAAGGCTGTATCTGTCTGGGCAGAAGGTGAGATGAGAGGTGAGAGAAAGTCCTGAGAGCACTGAGACAGAAAGGTCTTTGCTGGTGGCTCAGACTGGGCACTCTGTGAGCCAGGCAATGACTGAGGATATGAAGGACAGCTGGAAGCTGCAGAGAAAAGTTCACAAGGCTCATCTAGAAGAGGCAAAGGCCTAACTTAAAGGCGCTCAGGGATTTCTGACCACACACATACATCAAGATACTGTAATGTATCAGCAAGGAGGAGGTGGGGAGAAATAAGAAGTGAGACGTTCAGCTTGATGCAGGCAAGATGGTCTTGTGATGAAGAATTTGAGAACTGATAAATAAGGTAGTTGAGACAACTTTCAAAAGCAGTAAGTACGTTTTGCAAAAAAGTTATTTTCAATGCACATGGTCTCTTCAAATATTGCAAAGCAACAGTTTACAGGAATACAATTCAAACAGGCAGCAAAGGTTATGAAAGTAGAATTTCTTAGAACTTCTTGTATATATTCTGTATAAAGTATACCACTATTCTCAATGACATGGTATTTGAGCATCTATTAAAACATGGAAGAAATAAACTAAAACCAACCATATTTGTGATACCTCAACTTTCCCTTTTTTAATAAACATATTAAGGTATTTGGTATAGTTTTGAATTGGGTTTTGGATAATGCAGTCAAGAACCAATGACAGTTGTTTGTAAAGCAAGATACATAGACAAAACTATAAAATACAGAATTACTGTTTTCAAATGCTTGCTTCTCCACTAATTTTCAAGGACTATCCAAAGTCCACACACCTCAACCCAGAGACAATATAGTACATATCCAAATATCCAAGAAGCACAAAAAGAGGTGTGTCCCTCAAACAGCAGTTATTTCTGGTTCTCTCTTCTGTCCTGTGTATGACCTTCTTTTAATACACATTAAATAGTCCTAAATATATCCAACCAATTGCATTCTATTTTGTGTAGGCTACTAGAAAGAGCCTGGTATATGAAGTCAGATTTTCTTGACGTCCCAAAAATAAGAGTCTTGCACCTTTAGTTTCCTGAGTGACTGAAAAAAAAAAATGGAACAACCCCAACTTAAATTCACAGTAATATTTACGATGCTGTATTTCTACAGTGTGCATGTCACACAACTTGTCCCTGGCATTTCAATAGGTAGTGATGTGGTAAAGCACAAGGTACCAGTCTTCATGTTTCTAGGCAAAACTATAAAATTTAGCAACACAGTACAACTGTTTTCAAAGACAGTTGTGTGATACTATTTCCCCATTATCACTTTGGAAGACATAATGAATGCCATCGAGGGATAAGTACAGAATGCATATCATTGCAGTTTTGATTTGTCTACTCAAATCAATTCTTAAGAAATTTCACAGACACTGAAGTTAAGAAATTTCCTATTCCCTTTTAGCAGAAATGTGTTTAGAGAGCACTGCTGCACACTTATTAGGATATAACATACCTTGACAGTATTGTTGAAAGCTGAGGAAGAAACTGATCAACACCAGCTCTTCTCTCACCATCTCAACTACCATTACTCCTCACTCCTTAACCGCAGTATCTGTTAAGCTACAAACACATAACTGATGTCAACTGACAGCATAATTTTATCAAGTCAATAGCTTATTGTGTTTCTAAGGCATGTTTTTTCCTCTGTTTTAACGCTCTTCCTGTCAGGAGTTACATCAACCAATTGTATTACCAGCAACAGATCCTTTGAAAGTGACATTTGTATATCCCACCAGAGAAGTATCATCATGACTGCACACTGCTGATGCCAAGACATTTCATGATGAACTACTTGGAATGATGCCCAAGAATTTCCAGCTTAGCTCTCCAGCAAAGGCATCCCACTACACTTCTTTCACGGAACAGACTATGAATGGAGACAGGAAACAGTGACCAACATGCTTACCAAACCACCACAGATGCTGAAGACAGCCATGTGCGTTTCCTGGGCATTGACATGCCCGCGATAGAAACAGTGGCGCAAGTCAGGGGACGACTGCTTCTGCGGGCCCCCGACGTGCACCACCGTGTACTGAGCAGCAACGAAGCCTGCATCAGCACTCAGGTTGAGCTGGAAGACCTGCCCGTATGCTCTGAGCTGGTAATGTGTTCGGAAAGCAGCGGGCTCCAGCGGTGCCTCCAAGCTCCTTTTCCTCCTTCTGAAGTGATGCGTGTGCGGAAAAACCTCTCCAAACTCATTCACTCGGACAGGTGTGATGATTTCATAAGAGGAGAGCTGCTTCACCAAGGTTTCTGCAACAGAAGGCAGTAGGCTCAGCCTGACACAGCAGCAGCAACCCCTTGCTGGCATCCTCACGGCTCCTGGCACGACACTCGTGTGGCGCCAGCCCGGGGTCCGGTGACAGTCGGGGGCGGGGGGCTGCCGCCAGCACGCCTGGCGAGACCCCGCGGCGGCGG
>JANPWX010000064.1:3574166-3684511 GCA_024734555.1 Trochalopteron elliotii
GGCGGGGCCGGGGGCGGGTCGGGGGTCTGGGCCCCGTCCCGCCGTCCCCCGCCCCGAGTGCAGTCGGCGTTACCGCATGCGAGAGGTGTCGCTCCAGCCAAAACACGGGCTTCTGAGAAGCTTGGCAACGCCGCATTCCCACCGGGAGCGGCAGAAGCCGTGTCAGTGGTGTCAGTGTCCCACAGATTGAGGATCACCCAAGCGCAGCCTCCGCCGATCACCTGCCCCTGCACCGCCGCTCCGGGGGGAAGCCGTTTCCCCACGCAGCTTCGAAGGAAGGGGGTGTCCAGGCAGAGCCTGACACCGCGGTGTCGACGGACAGGAACTGTTCTAGCGCCAGGTGCCCTGCTTAGGTTGTTCTCTCTGGACAAGGTCTTCATAAAGCTGAAGTATCCCAGCCCAGTATCCCTCGCTTGGAGTGTGCGGATTATCTATTTTACATAATTTTTTTTTCCTGAAATGAGGGAATGGGCTTATCAGGCCTTGAGTGAAGCTGTGTAGTACTGAAACAGCCTTCACTGCTAGAATAAAATCATACATTCCTTGTCGAGAGTCCAGGACTGTAGAAGGAATACCTGGATTGTGCCAATGTATACTGGTATCTAGCATAATCTTGAGAATATTGAGTTTTGTTGGGAATACCATATTTCTTCTTGAATACTCAAGAAGACAGAAGCTGTCAGATGGATATTAAACTGTTTTCTCCATGTGGGGTCACTGATAAGCACAGTTATATGGAAAGAAAAAAATGTGTTTGAAATCTGAAGACTTCTGCAAAGTGAAAGCAAACAAAAATCTTATGTCTCCAAATGCCATGAATATCAAAGAAATCCAACATGAAGCAAGAATTTCAAACTATTTCTTTTAAACTGCCTACACCAGAGAAGACTGCTCATGCTAGGTAAACAGAACTCCTGTTCTTAGAATTGGGTGCGAGAAAGGAGGTGGGAGGAGAGAGGTCCATTCTGCCAACCAGAGAAGCATGAAGGTACAAGATCCATTTCAGTACCCTGAGATGTCCTGTTGCAGAACACACATGGGCAGAGTAGAGCAGAGCAAAAGTAGAGCAAAGTTTAAGGATGAGTGCTTTGATTTTATTGGCATAAAATGTATAAACAATAGTAAGACATTAAATTGAGAGGAGCAATTGTTGTACATGCCTCTGATTTCTCCAGTAAATTAGAATTTTCGTGTTTCTTGGATTTTACCCGTTGAAGCAGTTATCAGAATGCAGCAAGTTATCTATTTCCCACTCAACTTAAATGCTTGTCAGTGATGAACCAAATGGGTACTACTTCATTAAATGGAAGCAAATACCCAGTGATTCAGATGCGATGTTTCACTTGTTTATGATTTGCAACATTTTTGTAAAAATAAACAGAAGAAGCACTAAGCACTGGGTAAGTCAAAGGTTCAGTGATCCCAATTCAAGCACAAAGCTTTGTTGTGGACCACTTCAAAACAAATATAAGATGATTCATTTTTTTTTAACAATGTATGTATTTTTAGTATTTTAGGAAAGACATTTGCTTCAAATGCAAATATTTTAAAAGCAATAAAATTACTTCTCTTAAATCTCATTTTAATGTGTTTAAATTTCCCTGTATTCTTTGTGAGAATGGACCCCCAGCTCTTCTATGGTAAACATTGAAGCTCTATGTCTCCCTGAAGATCAACTGTTTAGAACAATTTAAATTTGACAACCTTCATTTAGATTGACACATGTTCCAGTAGCTCCTGGCCAAAAACAGTGTCAGCTAAGGCACTTTTTTTCCCAAATTTTCAACTGAAACAAAAAGTAAATTTCCAACCATGAGTCTGACGATTCAGGCAATGTGAGGCCTGACATTTGAACACCTTTTTTATCCTTAGCAGCCATTATTCCTTCAAAAACTGCTGAAGCTCTACAGGTATTAGGCAGAAGTCTGATTTTCAAATGCAAGATGGGTTAGCTGTGCAGGAGCAAAGGACAATAGGGCAGGGGATTAAGACATTTCCAGTAGCGTTCATGTTACCTGAATGGCTTTGGGCAATAGGCTGCGGTCATTCATTTGACCTCTACCCATATGGCATCAGTTTGAATCTTGTGAGGAGTAAATATAACCCTGTATATCAAAGCAACATTTGGTACATTTCTATTAAAAAGAAATATAAGAACATCAGAAAATTCAGAAATCATGGAAATAGTATGTTTGCTACAACCCTTAGAGGTAGAAGGCTAGAGACAGGCATAAGGATGAAATGAAGATGAAGAATTATGGAAGTTATTCAAAGAAGCAGAACTGCAAAAAAACATAAATTTAAAAAATTTAAAACTAAATTTTTTAAAAAAGGGGATAAGTATGGAAGCAAGGATACAGAGAGGTTGTGCAGTCTCCACCCTTCTATATACTCAAAACTCATCTGGTCAGGAAGCCCTGAGCAACCTGAGTTAGTTCTGCTTTGAGCAGGAGATTGGCCTAGGTGACCTCCAGAGCCTTCTTCCAGCCCAGGTTATTCTATGATTCTATGAAACAAAAATTTATAAAAGGTTCTTGGAGAAAGCTGAAAAGACTGAAGAGCTGAGGAAAAAAGAAAGGAAAATACGTATTAAAAGGACAGACATGTAGGGGAAAAATCAGGAGAAAATCGTCTTCAGCTACAAAGAAACAGAAGAAGAGAGGAGACACAACTGAGAATATTTACTAAGATTTTTCAAGGCTAGAAGTTATATACTGGTAAAGCTCCAGCTAAGGCAGTGCAACTATGCTGGTTTACATCTGCAAATACAGTCCTCGGAGATGTAATGTATTCTGACTTCATTAAATCTGCATTGACATTAAAGCTTGCTATTGAATAGTTGTCTTTAAAATGCCTCCTACATTAGTGAAATAAATCCATCTATTTACAGTATTTATTCTTTTCACTTATCTCTTCCAGATGATTGTTTGGAATGAAGTATGTTGCACCAGCTACTTTGCAAGTCAATGAAATAGAAGGATAGTCTGTCCTCCTTGGGGTTTCTCTAGGATTTCTTGAACAAAATGAATTGCAATTAGATCATGTTTGCTCAAATATTTTTATTTTGCACTTAAAATGCTGCAGTATATAAGGTTTACCAGATAAAACAGTAGGATTTGTAAAAATACATACTGAAAAACTAATAAATTTCTTCCTTAGAACCACAGAATAGCTATTAAATCCTTTCACCTGTTTTTGGCTCCATTTTTTTATTTAATTGGTTTTTTGTAAGTGGTTTTGGCTGAAAATCACAGTGGAAAATAGAGTTATAAACATCAGTCATTCAGAAAAGGCAAAGACAACATTTCACAAGTAAGTAAAATTGTTAAAAAAAATAAGACTTATGAACTAATTTTACTTTAAAAAGGAGACTGTATGGAATACGTATTTTACTTTTTCAGTATTATGTCTTGGCATTTTTCTGTCTTGTGGAATGCAACTTAAATCAGACCTTCATGATCTTGACAGGACACTAAGCACATTTCACAAATCTGCCCAGTTCACAATCACTTCTCTTATTCATCCACTTATCTCACATTTACCCTGAGATATTAATGCTATATATATATATATATATATATATATATATACACACACCATGGAGCTACCTGACCTCCAGCACAGGGACAAGAGTGGCCCAAGTCCCTGTTGCCCAAGACTCCTGTTGTCAGGAGCAGACTGGCCCTTGCAGTGAGCCTGACTCACTGCCTGTCCCACAGCCCTTCCCATCTGTGCCCACCATGCCTCCTGCACAATTCCATCTGCAGTGAGCCACAGGAGCTGAGCTTGTTGGAGGGAGGTGTCTGGCTGGGTCAGTCAGTGCTCTCTGTGTGTTGGCATCTGGGCTGCTCCTGCATGACCAGGCGTGATTTTGATACGTACTACTGCAGAAAAAAATGATAATTTTTCACCCCGTATGTATACATTTCTGCTACTATCTGCATTCACACTATAGTAGTTTTTCAACAGCAGTGACTTACTCTAAGCTTAATGTCTGTAAATTTACTTTTTCCTTAATCAAAAGTAACAGAAGGTTCCTAACTTTTATATCATTTAACATGAAGTTGTCAAGTTTTATCCTGTGAAATATAGGTTTACGTAGACAGTGAAAGGTACCAAATACCATACCATGTAATTTAAACTTGCTTCACTTAGTTTTATTGAGATCCTTTTATATTAATCATTTTGTAACATTGTCTATTAAATACTAACTTACTGGTAAAAAGTATTATTTGCAAACAGAAGTATACCAGGCAGTAAAAGATACTAATTTAAGAAGCTTATGTTCGATTAATATTATTTCTTTGTGTTACAAGTGAAGACAAGCACTTTGATGCCATCACAAATTCCCTGAGATGGAAAGCCAAGAAGTGTATGCCAGCTACAAAGTATTACACTGAGGCTTGTGCAAGCAAGTACCAAGGATGTACTGGGGCTCAGTGATCCAGGACAGAAGGAGACTGATTTGTACTTTCTGCTAACCCTGGGTCAGGAATCCTGACTCTGTCTTTGTGCTCCATCAGTACAGAGCACCTGTTGTATTGGATGAGAGAATTTCAAGGAGAGGCAAATGTTGGTCACCTAGTGAAGCATGCACAAGAAAAAAACAACCTCTAACCTGAGATGTACAAGTGATTTCATACAAGTAATTCAGAAAAATAAGAATTACTGTAGTGTGAAGACAAAGATATGTGCACTCACTGGCAAAAAGCATACTTTTTTTTTTTTAAAAGTCACAAGCACAGTGCAGCTGTTACTCTGGCTGGAGGGAAAGTAAAGAGACATAGGGTCCAATTCATCTCTCATATCAACGCTGTTAGTTATGCCATGGATAGCTTGGCTCACATAGCATTCTTCTAGCTACCAGCCTTTTTCTGAGTCCCACTCTAGTTAGTACCTAAAATTAGTCTACAAGAGAATTTAAATTTAACATTCCAAGACACTAACAGCAGTCATAAAATTGGGCATCAAATTATTAATAGCAAGTGAAATGATTCCTAATTGTACTAACTCAGTGTTTGCCCAGTGGTACACTGTGCCATTGAGAAATGCTGGCTTTTGCAGGAATTAGACTCCTCAAAACCAGAGATTGCATTAAAATATATGTCCATGTGGTGAACTGTACAAAGACTAGGAAGATACAGAGGTATCTGAACTCCAAACACTCTGCTAGGTGTGGTTCTATAACATGATGGAAAGGATTACTTAGAGCTCAACATGAGACATCCTCATATCCCAGTGCTGTGTTTCAAAAGGATATGTGAGCTTGTTTTGCATTAATTTCACTGTTCTGACATTATAGTTATATGACACAAATGTGGGAACATCACAAACTCATGGATCATTGCAGTGTCTTACTTGACAAAATATTGTTATTCATTGTTAGAATATTACTCATGTGTTAGAACTCGTAACTCTGACTACAAAATTGCTGAAGACAAAAGGAGAAGAAAATTATGTATAGTACTAACAGGCTTTCCTGGAGAGAGTATATGCTTCATGTCCTGCAAGAAACTTCTAGGAAAAGAGTTGTCAGCTCTCTGCCAGCTGATAATCACTAAATTAGCATACCAGAAACTACCATCTTCATTCTGTGTTTTTCTCTGGGTTTCTCTGGGTTTTTAAAAATGGGATATTTTTTCTCTTCCTTCAGACACTATTTTTCCCAGCTGGGAGACTCACAAGAAAAATACTGAACTAATCACCAGGAGAATGGACTCATGAGGGCTTCCATGGCAAAGCAATACAAAGCTGTGTGTAAAAAGCTACGTTGTGTTTCCATCTTTAGTAATTCTGAAAGATTATCTCCTGATAACCAAACTGAAAATGCTGACGTTGCAGAAAGTTGTGATGCCATATCTACACAAGGAGATTGCAGAGAAATTGTTATTCTGATAAATAAATACAAGTTCAGGAAATCATTTCATCTGAATTTAGTTCTGGATTTACAAAACTAATTAAGGAGTGTTGTTTTATCCCATCCAGCAATTACAGAATTCGTTCAGGAGAAAATCCATGTTTAATTCTATTTCTTCCAAAGGAAATTGGATCTTGTGTTTTCATTAACTGTTTGAGTTAGAGTAAACTGGGCATGCTTGTTACTTGTTTTCTTAATGAGGTTCCTCATACACTAAAAACTCAACATTTCACTATCAGAAGATCTGTATAACAGATATATACAGTACAGCAGTTAGATCTGCTTTCTGTTGCATTGTTTTGTGTCTCATTAAGACACCAAAAAGAAATGAATGCAAGCATCCCACATCATTCTTCTTGAGGTCTCGAAGTCAGAGTTACTGGGCAAAACTTTTTCATGAGCTTGAAAGAAATGGCATCAAGCTGAAATCTTTTCCAGTTCTTTTATATCCTCTAGTCAAACATTTTGAGGACAAAAATATTTAGATTGAGTTTGAACAAAGGAACTAAAATAAAAAATTGGTTCAGCCACTGAATGAAAAGGTAGTAACTTTATATAGTGCCGAGAAGGACCTAAAATATATGTCTTGAGTGCTTACTATCCTCAACAGATTTGAAGTTCATACTGCTGAATGAACAGGTCACCATGTCATTTATAAGTTGTGGGAATTGAGTATGGCAGTATAAGGATACTTTCCTCAGTGCTTTAAAAACTGATTTAATAAGTTTACATTGCTTTCCTGAGATGCCACTGTTTCTCTTTGTGTAAGACCCATAAAGCAACTTCCAGAAACTGAGGCAATTGTCTAAAACCAGTATTGAGAGAGAACGTGTGTATTTTCTGTGACCTAGAACAGGAAGTTTATTGTTACTAGCAAAATTCAAATAACTATTATTAACAACCCAAAGACTTTATTGCCAAGCAAAAGGTGTTGTATTGTAGACCCCTTTTGCTGAATGCTGAAGTAAAATCATCTGGTCACTTGATTTCAGACCCTGGAGAGTCACGAGATGGACAATGTTTAAATAACAGTAATTTAAACAAAAATAGTTTGAATTTGAGTCACCAAGACAGTTTCATTCTTTTTTCTTCCCAAGACTAATTCCCTCTTCTTTTAAGCATTTTCATTTCTAAAACCAGAGATGTATTACACTTCTGTACTCAATAATGCATTTACTAATGAAGGTTGAGAAACCCTTAGTTCCACTGCAATTTTATCATGTCTCCCACACATGCATGAATAAACTCTCTCATTACACTTTGAGGCAATAATAAGCACTTTTATTTGGCACTTTATAAAATTGTAAGACTGTTCCATAGGCACAGAATAAGCTAGAGGCCTCAAAGGGACTTAAGTAGTTGTCAGACCTTGGGGGGAATACATGTCCTTTGCTCACATTCACATTTCCTCCTGAAAAGTGCTGCTATAAAGCAAGAAACTTTAGATAAGTGTATATAATGAGCTACCTAGAAATTAGCCATTCTTTAAAACTGGCAACGCCAAATCAGGGCTCACAGGGAGAAATTACACACGGCTCTGTCATGCTAGCATTCCTTTGAAATTGTTCTGGCAAAAATACTTGTTACTTATGGTAATTTCTGAATGGCTGCCTCTTTCTGTTTCTAGAAGGCATGGACAATCTACATCCTAAGCTGTATATAATGAGATGTTATTACAGATACTATTCCTATGCTATCTTCCATGGCTTGGCATCTTATTGGTAATTAACCCTATACAAACCAAGCACAAATTGAGTAAAAAAGGTAAAAGATCTACAGTAAATTCAGTCTTTTTATGTAGTATGGAACCAAACTGAATTTTAAGTAAGAAAAGTATAATTCTTAAAACCAGAGTCACCAGGTTCCAATTTTTTAAATTCATAATTACAGAATTCGTAACTAATTAAAATTAGCAGAATATTCCAGAGGAAATGCCTAGATTAAAAAACAGGCTACAGAAACAGCTACAATCCTGTCACCAGAATGTCAAAACATCAGCTGGATTCCATCTCTATTCCATACAGCAGGTGGTAGAAGAAAATCATCTGATACAATGATCCCAAGTTAGCAGGTGGTGGCATCAGTCAGGCTTTTCATAAAAAGCAAATTGTCCTCATCAGAAAATTTAACAGAGAAAAATACAATTCCACTTTACCTTGTGTTTCAGTAAGTCATTTCAGAAATAATTTAACTAGCTATGGTGGCTCAAAAATATACAGGTAATCTTTAAATTCATAAAGTTGTCACTTTATGTATCAGTGTTGTTTAGCTACTTTGCTTAGGGTTTTTTCTAATATTCAAACAATTATTTGCTCTTTAAAATTAGTATAAAGGCTGCCTAATGACCATTGCCCTGCGATCGTTCTCTCATTAGACTTAGTGGATCTGTGTGTACACACTATCTGTGCCTGCAAATTTCTCTGCTCTCAGATTGCCATGAAGGACCATGCTGGTAACTCTCCTCTTCCTACATACATTGCAACAAGATAATTTTCTGTAAAATATCCAATCATATTTCATCAATGAAGTAATGTCAACTGCTCTGTAATCCCCATTTTCTAAACAATCTTTTTACTTATACTATTGTATTGTTTATATTTATATTTATTTAGACTTTTTTCTCCTTTCTTGCAGTTCATATACTTATCTATTCAGTAAACATACAAATAAAATGATTCTTAAAATTCAATGGATACACTTCTGTGGGTTCTCTCTCTCTATTTTTTCCAAAAAACATAACTTTGTTTTCAATAATGAATTTTTTTAAAACTTCTGTTTCTAAAGGATTTTGCTGATAAATGTACTCTTATTGTTTTTTTAGGAAGTACACACACACACACATTGTTCTAATAGTTGACTCAAGGCTATACGCTATGTTTAGTATTTTATTTTCTTTTACTCATAAATCATGGCTATTAGTTACATTCTGATTTTTGAAACATTTTGCATCCAATTTTCTTAAAAGCATACTATGGAAAATTGTACTCTCTATTTGCTAAAAGATAATTTTTGATAATATGTGGAAACATTTTCTAGAGATTTTAGCACTCTTCTTGGACACTTGATAGCTTACATTGGTGAATGCCCTAACAATGTGCTCTTGTCTTCACTCAATAATGAATTATATAATATTTCAGGTGTAGACTGAAAAAAGACTCACTCAGGAATATGGCAAGCACATTATCTATCTGAAAGTAGAAATCAAACTGTGTTGCTTGCATAATACTACTATTATTACTGCACCTTATTCCAATTTGGAAAATAGTTATCTCCTTTCACATTTAGAGAACATCCAGGTCTAAACCTTTCTGTGAATTGCACCATACCTGCCTAGTGAGCTCAGCAACCTTTGTCTGATATAATTTTCATTTACAGACAGATATCTAATACCTTGCAGAGGAGCACTTAAATATAATTATATGTAACTTTATTACAGTGTCTTAGAGGTAGAAACTATTAGCTGCCAAGACTGACTGTGATGGACTGTTAGACAATCAGAAATCTACCTCACTTGGGTCATTCCTTCTAGTAAGCAATAAAATAGCTAGAATGTGATCTCTCTAACCATGGGAAAAAATCTACAGGGCAGCAGATACACCTTGAACTATTAAATCTGTATACATTGGGAAGATCTCTTATGGTATAGTAATTATCATTAAAACTGTTTATCGTACACATAGCAGTATATTATTGTGGATCATGTTGCTTCAGCTTTCCTTAGCTTATTCCCTGTAGTTTTCCATTTTCTGTTATAAAATCTTCCAGTTTCTGAAAATGGCTCTGCCTATACATTGGCAAGTTGCAATCATCACTTTTTAATATATCCATTTTCGTACCCATTTATATATCCATGTATATATCCGTGTATATCCATTTTTTAATATCTTAATGGTTTTAAACTTGTGTAACACATCAAAATATAAATTAAAAAAAGCTTTATGAAAAAATAAATTATGTGAATTTTCTTTTTAAGCAGGAGTATTTCCTGGGTAGCATTATTGTATTAAGTAGTCTGGACCTCAGTTAATGTACTTGTTATATAAGTGGATGTTATAAAAATGGAGGTTGCAGCAGAAAGCTTCAAATTTGAATGAAACAGAAAGGTCCTAAAATTAGAGAATTGGAAAGTGGCGTCCTTTTATGAGCAGTCTAAAAGTAAAAGTAGACCAAATGTCATGTATCCAACATGGGTTCTTGCCAACAAAATAGCCTGGCAGGAGATTAGAGGGATCAGCAGTTACCCCAGTGACCTGACAGAAGGCTGGTAAGGTGGATTGGCACCAGGGTGGAGGTGAAAATCAGGCACGGAGCCACTGGCCATCCCTGTCAGAGACAAGAGGGCAGGAGGACAGGCAGAACGACAGCATACTGTTCTTGCCCTTATTAGAAGGCAGAGCAGGCTGAATGCAGTGAATGTTTCTTTCCAAATTCTCAGATACCTGAAATCAATGTTTTCACTTTTTTTCTCATTTGGAACTTCCTTGATTTGCTGTAGAGAAATATACAGAAAGGTAAGTCCCTTGTGGTGAAATCCTTTGTGCAAAGTGAAGCAGCAGTGAGCACGCATCAAAGAAAATACTCAGAGTTGTTTTTGCCCTGAAAATCTCCTGCTGGTACTTTGAAAGTTCTCTATTTATATATCAAGATAGAGGAGTGGCATGCAACTGTCTCTACTGGGAGCAGTTAATTCCAACAGTTATGTCAAACTGAAGGAATTTGTTCTCCTCTCAAACATCCTCCTGTGTACAGAAAAATGGAGGGGGAATACACTCATGCTGGGTGATCTCCAGTCTGGTGCCACCAAAGAGAGCAGCAGCCAGAAAGATTGCACTATGGCATGTTCCTCTTGATGCACAGAAAGGCATGACAGACAGTAAGCTGTAGTGCCAACTAAAAGCTGTGACAGTGAGCAACAGCCCTGAGATCATGCCAGAAGGGGTAAGGTTGTTCAATCAAGTCAGTTTTAGGTTGGTGCATAGCATCATGACTCACAGCACTGCTAAAGGACATGCTTACACTTTCCTCAGATACTTTACAGCACTTCTAGAACAATGACAGCAGACTTTTCTCAGCATCTAGGAAGAAATATTGATGAGATGATCTTCATGTAGAGTGAATAAGTACATTTTCCTACATCACTGCTAGGTTTTTTAAATTATAGACTTTCAATCAATCAATCAGTCGAGAGCTTTACCATATAAAATAGACATTAAACAGCTGCTTTATTAATATCTGTTCTTACCTAGTCTTTTTAGTGCAGGGAAAGGGCTTATCTTATTTTTGGTAGTGGTTCATCTGTATCAAAATCTGGCCTGCGAGTCAAGACTGCTCCTTTTGGGATGTGCCAAAAAGCACTTTGATAGGAGGAGATGAAATATGAGAGTTGGAAATGAAACATTTTATCAAAAACTGCCATCCACTAACCAATGCAAAAGCGAGACTGATTGAATGTGAAACATCAAGTGACAGTGGGCAGTGGGGGTGGACTGTGAGGAGTCCCCACCTCATTTCAGGTGGTCTGTTGGAGACTCAAGCACTGTGTCTCTCTCTTAGTAGCCCAGGCTGTGCTCACTTTTTGTCTTCTCTAAAGGTTACAACCAGCAAACAGGACAGATGTATCCCATTTCACTCTCTGCTTGCCCTCTCACAGAGCAAGAGGGGCTATAAATAGGTATTACTGTTAGCCTCACCCCTTGCTCTGTGCTTTGGGTAGTGGAACAGATCCACACAAGAAACCACACAAAAAGAAGTTTTATGGGCTCAGTGCTGCTCCTGGCACAGGAGCAGCAGTTCTACAGCTAACATCGTGGACTATGGGATTGAATTAAGTGGGAAAGAATCCTAGAAATACTCACATGTTTTTTGGAGTGATAATGTGTTTTTGCTTGAACAGAATTAGTATCGAATTTACCAGTTTACATAAGTAGGAATAGTTTCACTGAAGCAGTAAATTTTGATCATTGTTTAAAAATTAACCCTGTTACTGACTGAATATCATTGAAATATCAGCAAAGTATTTGAGCACAAAATTCACCAAGTGCACCAGAGTGCATGAGGGGCTTAGACTCCCAAGATCCCAGATACTCCTGGTTCAGGTGACCACATCTGAGATTCTGTTTACCTTGAAACCTACCAATGTCAGCAGGATGCCATAGCACCTTGCAATTTAAAGTGGGAACATTTGTGATGATGCTTATCCATGTTAAAGTCATATAAGAGCTTAAACTATTTTTTGGATCTAATTGAACTTTTTGGGAGCAAGAGCCAGCACTATAGCTATGTATTAAAACAGCGTACAGATGTTGCACAGGGCTTGTACAAACCTGTGCCTATGAACAAATGAAAAGCTTTTAAGATCACAGAGGAGTGTTTGAAGTCAAAAATTAGCCATGATTATGTACACAATAACCTGTCACTTCTTTTACGCTTCTGTAAAATAAAACACTGTCAAGAAGAAAGAAAGTGTCCTGAAGAAACGCCAGAACATAACCTTACACTTGCTTAAGATGTACTTCCACAGCTGCTAAAACTTGATTATTGAAGCATATCTCTTATTTTAAAAGATCTACTTGTTGTCATTTTGTATTGACACAAAAAAGCATATGTAAGACACAAAATTACTTACAGCAAAAAAGCTTTTTCAGACTTATTTTACGTTGTTAGTAAACCAAATGCTAGAGGAGTTATCTAGTATCCTTTTAGGAAAAGTGAGGATGGTGTACTTGCAATTTAATCAGCACAGAAGCTGCAAAGAAATAAAGAAAATTCTATTTGACAAAAGCCTGTAAAGGATCTAGCTTGTATATTGTGGAAGTCTAGTGCAATCTGAATTTTCAGAAGTTTCTAATTTGCCAAAATCTGGGAGAATGGAAAGGCCAACCCACTATGATATATCAAATTTCTTTGCTCCAAAAAAGTTTCTTTTAGGTGAGCAGCTCTTCGTCAGCAGATGCAAAACAACATATTGTTTTCATAATCAAAATATCAGAGATGGCTACAATGTTTAATTTGACATTTTTCAAATATAATCAGCCCAAAGTCTGGTAAAGTTAAGAATAATGATAACAGGATCCTGCAAAGTTTGCCTTGTACAGTCTCAATACTAAGTAATCATAGAAGGTCTACCTACCACAGCTATGTACATTACTAGAAAGTAAGTAAATAAATATTTGATACTTTGGAACTTTAGACTGACAGAAGCTCTAGGGAAAATGACAAAAAAAAGACATGGCTGTCTGTATTTTTTTCTTAAACTTGTGCTAGCTGGTTCTTTTCCGCTTCTTACGAAAGGACATAAAAGTCCAACCTGTCTCTCTTTTCATCTTCACAAACCAAAAGACTGATTTGATCTGTCAAGAAGAAGACACTGAAAAGCTCTGTATATTAGTCTGACTGCTGGGACTGACCTTCCTCTGCTAAGGCTTCACTAAACCAACAGAGCAGATGTAGGATATATGGGAAAAAAAGACCACGCTAGTTAATTATTAAAGTTATTATAGCTAAACTTATATTGTTCTAACTTGTGATGTGGAAACACCTTTTTAATGCAAGCCAAAGAAAGCCCAGACAACTCTTGTTTTCTCTTGCAAGGAGAATATACTTCTTTATGAAAACGATAACTGAATTTGGATCTTAAGCCATCTTTAATAAAGCAGCAGTTCATCGTGGCAGTTACTGCACATGCATACTAGAAGCCAAGTGCCAAATACTCCTGCTCAATTTCTTTAACAGCTGAAAGAATTTTTTTTTTTTTTTAAATTTCTGGTAACAGCTGAATGGCATGCCTTCAAACTTCCTTGTTAAGGTAGATAGGGCTTGCAGTCCAAGATAGTCAGGAAAAGGCGTAAGGTATAAAGTAGCATCTAAACTGTAACTGTAGCATCCCCTGAGAGTAAATAAATTACCCAATTCCAACAGTAATCACTTCATATTTATATACCAAGTTCCATCTAGATTCCAAAATGATTCGGTAAATTATTAATCATCACAACCTTCCTGATGAACAGGGGTCATTACCCTTATTTCAGAGATAAAAACACTGTAACACTTCATGATTTAAATTACTTGCTTTCCTTCACTCAAGAAACCTGTAGCAGAGCCATGAAATGTGTTTAGATATGAGGACTTCACATTTTAAACTGTCAGTTCAAAATCTTACACTTTCAATGCAACATGGTTTTGCATTTGATCTTTGTCCAGAACTTCAAACCTAATTTAAACTCCCATTTTGAAGCCTTACTATTTGTATGCTATGTGGCCTGCAGGAAAACTGTTCAAATAGCTGGAGACTTTGTGTGAACATAAGAGGAACATGCCTTTCCCACAAATGTCTTTAGCTGAATCAACATCTTATTATTGTATCACTTACCACAGCATGCATGGATCTCAGAAATGGTGTTAAAGTGAAGAGGGAGTGAGGTATGTGGCTTTACATTCTTTAGAGAGATGTATTAGTTTGTATTTCCAGCCTGAGCAAGACCACTTTCACACCCCTCTTTGAATGCACTACTGGTTATGTGGGGCATGCATGATGGGGGAGGAATGTGCTTCAGTGAGATCCAAAACCCTGATTTTTATGGTTGTAATTCTGTATTCCAGTATGACGGGTACAAAGTTAGTTACTTCTTCCAAATGTGAAAGATAAAAACTGTAGCAAGACAGTTCTTTTAATTCTGAAGTGTTTCTGTTGAAAAATACCCTACTGGTCAAATTGTCATGCTCTCTAAACACACAGAGAGATCATAATGTGCTGCTTTCTTTTTCTTTCCTGAATAACAATGTGTTTCAGTTTGCTTAGAAATAGGCATATGTAAAAGAAGTATTCTTCAGTTATCAGACCGTGAGATGTTGTGCTTTATTTAGTGACTTTCAGAACAAATATGAGTTTCCAGTCCTGAAGTATCATTGTCTGAATTCTGTTATCATAAAATCATATAATGGCTTAGTTTAGAAGGGACTTTAAAGATCACCTAGTCTCAATCCCCCTGCCATGGGGAGGAACACCTTTCAATGGACCAGGTTGCTCAGAGCTCCATCCAGCCTGGCCTTGAACACTTCGAGGGATGGGGCATCCACAACTTCTCTATGCAATCTGTGCCTCACCACCCTCACAGTAAATAATTTTCCCCTAATAACTAATCTAAACCTACTCTCTTTCAGTTTGAAGCCATTGGTCCTTTGCCCTGTCACAAGTTGCTCTTCTAAATAGTCTCCCTCCCTCTTTCTTGTGGCCTCCATTCAGGTACTGGAAGCCTGCAATTAGATCACCCCAAAGCCTTCTCTTCTCTGCATAGCTGTTACTTTTTCTGAGTAGCTGCTTCCATTAGGAGAGGGAAAACCTTAAGAGACTCTGAAAAACTGAGGACTGAAATGATGGAGACTAAAACATTGGGAAAGTACCTGAAACTCTGATAGAATTTCCGGGTTTTTCTAAGGGCAATGGTATGAACAGACTTGCCTAGATAAGCATGACATACCTTGTCACACCTTTTCTACACCATTATTTTAAGTGACTGAAGTTTGAAGGCATGTCATTCAGCTGTTATCAGAAACACTGGCATATGTTCATTTTTCCCCTCCTTGTCATAAGGCAACCGTATAAGACAGATCATGCTGCCCACATTGTTGCAGCAGAAAAATGAAATGGAACAGCCAAAGAATGCTGTATTGAATGGAAGGTAATGATCCCACTCCAACAGCACTTAAGAGATACCTTGTCCTGGCAATGTTTGCAGCAGGAACCAGGAACAGCGAGTAAGCTCAGGAAGTTGCCATACTGAAGATGTTTGTATGCATTTAATTCACTCTCAATTTTTATGGGAAAAAAAAGTAATTCTGGAAATGGAGTCAGAAACTGATATTGATAGGTTTGTACATCATTGAGTAAACAGGCAAAACCATTTCCTAAATTTTTCCTACCTGCAGACACTGACAACTGATGAACCAATCTTCACAGGTGACTTTAGAGAACTTACTTATTGTATCCCATTAAAAATAGCCCAGCCAGAAAAAATTTTATGCACGACTACACACATACATACATACATACATGCATACATACGTCCCAGGTGAAACCAGACCTAGGCCTTCCTCCATAAGGCCTTCTTGGCAAGATTCTGAAGAATGGCTGCTGGGATTATGCAGTAACATAAACTGATATGCAAAAATGAGTGTCAGAGAATTTCATCAATTTACACGTGTTTCTCCCCTGTCTGATTTGGGTTTCCTCTAAAAGGCAAGCTCTCCCAAGTCAGCTGACAGAAGAAGTGAAGGGTTGCCTAGCTGTAATTCTAAGTAGAAGACAGGTCTAGTTCTGCATACTGTTTGCATGAATTTTGAGATTTCTCTGAAATGTGCTCTTTGGAGCAAACTCTCCAGTAACTTCTCCTGGGTAGAAATTACTGCAATACCAACATTGAGCAAGATCCTAAACTGCCTCTGGGATCCCTACACTGCACAGTGCAGTGGATGCATGGATGGTTGATGCCGTTACTCCCTGGCAGTAACTGATGCATCACCCCTTCCTTCGGGAACAGAGGTTTGCTGTTAGAGATTAATAACATAGAAATATAAGATGCCTGCCTCCTACAACGCTCTCTTCAAGCTTAGCAGGATCCCCGAGAGGCCTTTGGCACTGCCTCTTGCTGGTATCTCTGATGAAACTGCACACAACATTGTTTCTAGGCTCAACACAACAGCCCTGATGCTCTCTGGGGGTCTCTTTGCTTAGGATGATAACATTTGACAGTCACTGAACTTCCTTTTTCCCCATAAAATGCAAGGAAGGGGAAATCCCAACATCCTGCAACTGAAAGAAAATAGTGAAGTAATTCCAACATGCTCATGAGCACCAAAAGGCTCCTTGTCTGCCTGCCCCACAGTTCTTGTTATCCCCCTTTATGAGATGAAACTATGGGCCCTCTGTGGCTCCTACTATTTTGAATGAAATTTGTCTACAAGCATAACGCTTTATTGTTATGCACAAAAAATTTCACCATGGCCATACAGAACAAGAACCCGTAACATTGCATGCCCTTTCTGGCTGACAGTTGCTGGCAGAACAAAATTATTTGCAGTCTTTTCCACAGCTGCAAAGTAGCCTTTGTGTATTCATTTCTCCAAGACGTAATGCTACTCAAAATGCAGAATTCATTTTTAATTTAAATGATTGATCTTTTGGACCATTAATTTGACTGTAAAAATATCCCATCAGTTTGCTAAGCAATAAGATATAGCAGGCATATCCACCATTTCAGAAGCTAATTTTCAGATTGTTTCAATTTATTCTGTACATGTGCTGTGAAAGCATGCATGACATTTAAGTGATTTCAAGTGGCATTAATTTTTTTGGCCATAACCTACGGAATTGTGTGCAAGCCAGAAAGGTTGTGATTTATTGGGAGAAAATTTGGGCCAGAAATATTTCTTGAAGACTGGAACATTTCAGTTTGAGACTGAGATTCCCTGCCTTCCTATTATCCCAGAATTGCAGCACTTGGAAATTCAAAGTGCCTGACGTAATGTTCAGCACAATGTGGCTTACAAATTTCGCATGTGAAAAAACTCTCCTAACACCAGCCTCTTTACTTTTGGATGGATTAATGCCATCCATCGGCATTAATCAATTACTCAACATAAATATTAATATTAATTACTTGTAACCGACACCTTAAAGACAGAAAATGTTTGAAGAAAAAAATCAGGCTTTTCAACCAATCAGAAAGCAAGTAGAAATTATGGAATGTGTTCAACATATGGAATTTTCATTCCAACAGAAAATAGCTAAAAAGGCAATGATAAGATTAAGGTGGTTTGACATTAAGGTTTTAGCAGCTCACATAACTTAAGTAGAAAGCGCCTATGAAAGCTATTTCAATCAAGTGCCAATAAGCTTCAAGTCATACATACCACATGTATCTTTTTATTCCTTTACACTTAAGTGTTGCCTTTAATGATAGTTGCACATTACCCTATGTATAATGTGTGCTGCTGAAACCTTATCTTGGGAAAAGGACTTACTGAGTTGAATTCCTGCAAAAACAGAAGAAACTTTTATAAAGTGATAAGAAAGAGAAAATACAGCTTTGCCTTGGACAGGTACTGGAATCCCATTCAAGGGACTCAGCTATCATGACTTGATATATTTCCATGTAAGCTCAGCAACAACAATATGCTGTGAGTATTTTCTTGGACTATATCGGACAAAATGGTGATTTTTGTCAGCTCCTTCAGGTTGTATTCTTAGCCATCTATTTCAAAAAACAACAGAATATCAAAAGTTTACAGAATTAACCATACTTATCATCTCTTCTCACTCAGATTGGAAGATTTTGTTTGCACTTTCTGATCAACCAAAAGGACAGCAACAGAGAGCTTATGATATTTTTATCTTTCTACTTGTGAAACAAAACTCACCTTTTGCTATTTAGTAATGTATTTACAGAAACTGCTTCTTCAACCTCACAATGCACCCCTGGTCTCTGCTTGTGCAGTCCAGTCAGCTGTGACAATTGCTTTTGAAATCTCTTCACTCTAAAAGACTGTCCAGCAATTTGTCTGTTCTTCCAGAAGCAGACGCCACACAGATATAAAGGGGCTGAAAATATGAAGTTAGCCTTCCACAGGCTTTTTCTACTGGGTCTATTCAGCAATCGTTGATTTCACTGACCTTTTTAAGAATTTAATAAACTTTACTTCTCCTTCCTAACCTACAATATGTGTCATGAAAGTAGCTTTCCTTGAAGAAGTATTTCAAATACACTAAACTGACATTAGAAACAAGCAAAGATATCATAAACATGGGTTGAGATTAAAGCTAAAATGCTGTACAGATGTTCAACTAAATAACAGCTGCTGTCACCAAGAAGGTCATCCTTTTAATTTGATACTTCTAAATTAAGGGTGAATAGTTTGGGAAAAAAAAATCTTAAAGTTGAATTTATACTCCATTTTGGTACTGACATCTGGCATATAGCCATAGCTCAATCCTAGAAGTGGAAAACAGAATTCCAACAGTCTAGGGTAATCTAAAACTCACTTTAAGGGTTTCAGCTCAAATAGGGAGTCATCCACCTTTTGAGCAGGAACCAGGGACATGAGGGTGCCTGGGGATGGGTGGATATGGGGGTCTTTACTCTTGCTGTCAACACGCAACATGTTTGGCAGAGATGCTGATTTCCAGAGTTGAGAACTGGGCTGACACCCCATGCTGAAGGAAGCTGAGGACCTTGTAAGCAAGACAAACACAGAAAGAATGTAAACAAACCTCCTTCAGACATTCACAATGACAGAGGTGTCAAGCAGTGCCAGACTCAATTTGGGCTACTGCAATCAATCTCAGCTGAAGCTGAACTGCTTATAGCACCTAGGGCCACACATTTAAAACTATCCTGCTCTGTCTAAGTGGTGTCTCTCCTGCAAGCGCTGTGCATGCACCCACCCCTTTTGTTGTGTAGGGGGCTCTTTAATGCACTGAATTATGTGTATGCTTAAATGCTTGGAGGATTTTAGTCCATGATAGTATCTTGCTTTTAAGGTTTTTGGCCTAAGACACAAGTTTCAGTTGTAAAATAGTTTGCAAATAAATGGGTAACAAAAATCATATATACAAAAATAAATATGTAAGAACATTTTCTGCAAAACTTTCATGAACATTAGTTTTTCCTATAGGTTAAAAATACTATTAGGGGCGAATAGAGAGTTCAGAATTAAATGGTTGACATATAGTATTCAATACATATAGCAAAACTTTAAACTACTGATGGTAAAAGTGTGAGAGAAAAAGTACTTCGTTTCACCTGTTTGCCTTTTCCATATTGCTTGTAATAGCAACATTTAGGTATAGGAAATGCACACAGCTATGATAATGACATAGTGCAAACCTGTGAAAACAAATAAACTAATATTACTGAATAACTCTTTCAGCACACTCTGTGGAGCCTTAATAGTGGCAGCAAAGGCTCCTAAACAAGGGTAAACTTTCATGTCTGATTAGTACAATGCTTAGTTATAAGAAGATGAGTTAAGGGGTCTTTTGTTGTGTTAGCCTTCATAATATCTACCTCTCCAAGGTTGAGTAAAACCTTTCAGATTTTCCAAAGACAGTTTTGATGCCTTAATTGCTTTTTTTTTTCTGGGCTAATTAACATCAGTTTGTAAAAATCTCCTGCAAGACATTGTAAAACATCATTTGTTAAAGAGATTGTGGGACTTGCTCTTGACAAATGTGAAGTGACATTCTGCCTGTGTCTTTTGTAAGATTATATAAAGGAGCTGGTTCATCTACCAGAAAAAGAAAAAAATCTCACCAGGAACCAGTGAAAAAGACAATACTCATCATACAGAGTCGCAGGGCTAAGTAAATGGTTCACACGTCTTGCTCACATGAGATGAAAGGGAATGAATCTAAGTTCATTTTACATTTGATCACAGACAAGGAATTCTCCAGATCAAAGTGTGCCATAATAATGAAGACTAACTAAATGCAACTAGATCCAAAAACATCTGTCAGGGGCTTGATGTCTAAAAATGGAAATCCTTTATATGAATGTATTATTACATAACCACATGAGAACCAAAAGACTCTTGAAGTCTTATTTTGTTTTTGTGTATTGTGGTTAAGAAAATTCAACTAACTATGCATCTAATACATTGAGAGAAAACAGAATTAGATACAATGATGAGTTTTCAGCCTCTATTCTCTTTGTGTCTGATCAGGCACTACTTTTAAAAAGGCTAATGGCAGAAATGCTGATGACCTAAATAAAATATATCAGCAGCATAGGAAATGAGTTCGATGGTTGTAATCCAATTTTCAGTGGAGAAGGGTGCACATTGCACATCACACATCACAAAAACCTTCTCCACAATTAGCACTAATTGGCAACTTTTTTGGCAGTCTCTTTACAGAGGCCAAAAACTGAATGAACATGGAGATTAAATTGTCCTTTTGTTCCTAGAAGTACTCTGAACAGCAGCTGAAACTTATTGGTACAGCAATGTGGAAAAAAAATGTGGCATTTCTGACTGACTGTACCTGTTCTGGAGATGGTCAAAATTCATTCTTCAGGGCTATCAAAGCAATTTGTATATGCTAATAGAGTTATAGCAGAAAAGTGAAAACATTTTTTAACCCTCTAGGTGAAAATGCTTAAAATGTGTATAATATTTAAAGTCGTAGTGAAAAAAGTGTGAAAATCTAATCTGTGCAGAAGTGAACAAAAATGGGCTTGTCTCTTTTGATATGAGAGGCATGTGTGTGCTGAAGGAAGTGTTGTTTCCTTTTACCATTCCTCTGCATTCACTCATTCACCAGTGCAATGCTTAAGTGTAGTAAAGCTGTCTGGATACTCAGAAAAATCAATGCCCTTTCCAAACTTTATTTAACTTACTGAATTGCAGTCTGAGCTTGATCATACAACTGGATATACACTGTTCCATGCAGAAGAAGGCATGTTTTGCTGTAGCCAGCCTTGCTCCTGAAAAACTTTTGGAATTGTCAGGCTAAAGAGCAGCTCTTGGCTCTGCAGTAGTTCGGACTTGTACTGGCATAGAAGTGCCCTTCATGTTTCTGGTTGAGTGAAGCTGCAGCACAACAGACACTTTGATCCATTACCCTGCAATCCAGTTTGCAAAGAAAATCAGGGGGCAGAGCAGAGTCCCTTTTCTGATAGGTTACCAAATCTGACTCTTGGCTGTAGCTGCCTTTACTGTTGCCATTTCCAAGAAACTATCCTTCCTGCCCCCAGCTTTCATTAATCTGCTTGTGGTGCTCTGCTCTGCTTGTGGTGACATCAGTTGCAGTTCTGCTAGTATTATTTTGATTTATTCTAGAGTCTAACGGAACAGAATTTAACAGTTTAACCTAATAGAATTTAGATTGGTATGTTGTTGTAGTATAATAGTACTAATTTCTGGAAACAGTACTTAGTACTACTCCCTGAGAACAGTTTATTTTCATGCTGCTTACTGAACTTCACAGCTGTCACGTCATTCAGTTTTGACAGCTCAGCCTTCATTCCTCTGACAGATTTAGATTATCTTCTGTTCTTGTCTGAAATTATTCAACTCTAACAGCATATGCAAAGAAGGTGATCAACACTATTTATGCTTCTACCACAAGACTCTATTGTTATCAAAAGATACAGAAAAAGCAAGCCAGGGGTATATCACCAGAATTCCTATTTCTTGCTGTCAGTGTTATCATTGCATTTTTGTGGAAGGAAAAAAAACCTTCTGAAACAGATTTTAAAGCATGGGAGATGATAGTATGGCAGAAGCAAATGACTGTGTCTTTCACGTCAGATGTACAGCTCTACTTGAGGTATTCACTTTTTCAGTTGTTCGATATTCACTTACACACTATGGAGAAATATATGTAAATATCATTATAGGCCAGAATCAATGAGATAGTGAGGCAGCAAGTGCTATTGATAGCAAGAGATTATGCATTATTAATGTTTGCCTGTGGATAGGATAACAGTGGGCTATAACTTGAAAGACAGCAGCTCTCTGAACAGGATACAGATCATTTATATGAAGCAAAATGCGACAACGTTTGATCTACCCTGACAACTTTCCTTTTTACTCTTTTATGTTCTCAGGTGTCTTTTAATTATTCTGTTTCAAGGCCTTACTTTTTTTTAATCAGAGATAGTCTTCTTTATTTGTATTTTATACCAACTCTTTCAAAGAAAAGTGAAAAAGGATGTACAGCTGACAACAATGAAATGGCAAAATGTGCTGCACACAGTAACAAAAGTTTCCATGCATTTCACCCTAGCTGGTTTTCAAATACTGATCCGATTCTGCTCAAAGCTGTTCACATCCAGCACCCCCTTGCTTCATGTTTACTACAGGTAATGTAAATCCGTGCCAATCAGTTCTTCACCCTGAGCAGATCTGCTACAGTGAAGCAGAGCCAAACTATGAGTGAAGAATGGCATTGCAGATGAGATGCCTGAAACAGTTTCCAAAATTTAAACTCCAAGTATGACTGAAATGTAAGTTTTTTGAAAGTGGATGGTTGTATTTCTTAGTGACTGAGTGAGCAAGGTTTTTTTTAAGTACACATTGTTTCAATTTAACACAAATTGTTATCAAAATTCTTTATTGTTCCACAGATGAGTATTACATATACCAAAACTACATGCAAGTATGAAAAAATACTTTCACGAACACAGCTTTGCATGCTGACAACAGTTTCCAGACTTCTGGAGGTTTGGGTCATTCCATTTGACAGACTTTGCAGTATATTTTTAGTGTCTTCAGATGGTAAATTGCCCCATTTATTATTAAAAAATGAGATGAGCAGTTATTTAAAGCAGATTATTTTCTTAAATCAAAATGATCTGGCTTATTAAATTGCCAGATCAGTTAAAAATAGGGGGAAGGAAATAATTCCTTTCCCTTTCTTTCAATAATTTTAACTCAAATCATACTAAGACCTACTCTGAACTCTAGTAGTTAATTAATTCTCCTTAAATAATGCACCCATAAGAGAACATAAGGATGAAAAATTCTGTTTTTATGAATTCATCAGGAATTTTGTATTTTCAGCAAGGCCAGGATTTGACCTAAAATATTTACTGGTGGAGAGATTATTACATTTTTTTTCGGGGAGGTTACTGAGGAATTACATGGCTTTCCATATGTTGTGCTTTATGTGCATTCGGTTGCCACACTCCACAAGCTCCCCACTCCTAGAGGGGTGATCAGGGCTAGCTGTGAAGAGGAGAGTGAGTGGACCCAAGGATGCAGCTCTGACAAGATCACAAAAAAAAAATAGTCTCCTTTCAGACATCTCTGTGTCCAACAGTGCCCAAGGAAACAAATCCAAAGCGATTGCAGTTTTCACCCAGTGCCCCCAAAACCTGAAGGCAGGAATGTCCCGGTGAATTAAAAGGGATCAGACCGGACTTTGACACAAAATGAACAAGTAAGATCCATCCTGAGCATCACTCTGGAACATACCTGTTACTTATATTGCTGTGGGAGTGCGTTTTTCAATTTTAAGTTTAATTCATACGTTAATGTTCTTTTGTAAAATGGTTTGTTCCTTGTACCCTTTTTGTTACCCACTTTTGGTTTATCCCTGTTTTCTCCCCAGTGACAGTTCGGTGATTGGTTCTGTGTTCTTCCTAAATTTTTCCCCCCAGAGACAGTTATCTGCCCATCACCTGGCAGGTAACTTCCTGTTCTTGTCCATCATTTTTGGGGTCTCTCCCCACTTCTGGAAGATTCTGAGAGAGGCGTCGAGTGATTGGGCAGGATCCTGATTGTCACCTTCTAATGTTCAGTGTATGGTTGTTTTAGAGGTTTGTTTATGATATGAGCTACCTCCCCATTAAACCTTATTGGTTCCTAGTTGAACCCCCACTGTGTTACACCCCCTGTTAAAAGGTCCCCCTCAAGGTTCGTCGTGGTCTCTGGAGATGCTGACACCCGAGTGAGGGCTCCACGCAGGAGTTCCAATAAACTCGTTGTGACCCAACCTCTCTGGCGTCCCTCCTTTCATCCTCCTGCCTTCGCCACACTGACGCTGCTGAGCAAACTCACTGGAGACTGGTGCCGAGGCTAGCCGGCTTGAGAAACAGGCACAGTTTCATATTGCCACCTTCCATATTTAACAGTTTGAGGGAGATTTTATTTGGTTGGAAATCTCCTGTGTCTTGTTGATCATCAGGAGGGGCTTTATTGGGACCATCCTGTTGAAGGGCTGACTGAAGAACAATGCCAAGATTCCTAATCATTTTGTACTATTCCAACTACCTTCCTTCCAGCTTTGCTCTGAAAAATTCCTTCTCCAGTCCTTGTCTCTCTCCTTCACCTCTATTTCATCCTCAACTACTGGTTCCGTCTCAGTTTGTTCCCAAACTCCCTTATTCCAGCATGCAAGGATCTAGACTCTTCCATCTGCCATTCATGTCCAGAAAATCCCTATTTCCAATTAATTCTCTGTTAATGTTTCTATAAATAGATGATTAATGGAATTTTTGTCTCCCCATATCTGTAATTTGGCCTTTTTAAAACAGTAGCCTCATGAATGAGATGCCGGAGTACACAATGTTGCAATTACCAGCAAGCATCCATGCAAGATTTGGTGGTTATTGACAGCAAAACACAACATTAGTTCCTTATCTGTAATGTTGCTGAGGTATGTCCTTACCAAAGACATAAAAATAATGACTATTTCAAACACCAAAGCAACATAACATCAAGAAGTAATTAGGAAATGCATTATCAGTGTCACATCTCTGCCTAATACTCAATTTATATTTTCTGCAATAGCAAGCATGCAGTTAAACTTTCAAAAAAATAAAACTAACAATAGAAACAATAGAGTCCAAATAAATCAAGGAAATTATATATGATGTACTGAACTTGATTTTCATTCTGGGCTCCAAGCTTCTAGATAGCTCCTATGCTTGCTCAGTTCATGGTTTTACCCTCAATATGTTTCACATTATCATCTAAGCTTGCATTGGAAGTAAAAAATGAGAACTAATTCATAGTGAACTCAAAGAGACACCACACACAATATAAACATCAGAATCTACTTTTATTCTGGCTGAATTTCTGTAAAGTCAGATGGCAAGTCAGATAAAAGGGAATTCCAGTTTCTGGAAATTGTTTAGGCTGGTTCTTTATTATGGAGTCTTTGAAGGGCTTTGATGGATAGACAGATATTCTCCTGTTTATCTATTACAGTGCACTTCACAGAGCAAACAAGTCTATTGATTTGTTGTCTTTTCCTTGACTTTCATAATGTGGTTCTCCATGTTTAACTTCTACTCTTTCACTCTTAAGGTGAACTAAAATTTTTATAAGATAAAATCTCAACTGGCATCTGTTAGTGCTGAAAATATAAAATGTGCTGTTCTGTTTGTGACTTGGGCCAAGGTAAGGAGCATTTTGGGTCACGCAGTCATAATTCTTGCTGGTGTCCTTAAGCCTCCATTGTATCCATTGTATCTTTTTTTTCCCCCCCAGCATCATCTGTAATTGTTAAATATATCATATTGTTTCTGGCCACCCTACCATCCTGGGCCTCCCTACCTACAGGGTGTCCAGGTTAGACACAAAACTGAGAGTCTTAGAGTGACTTGAAGGGAGGGAATGCAGAAGCCTGTAGTTTTAAGCTCTTTCCTTTCCTAAAGCAGAAGAAAGATAAAAGATGATCACTTTGAAAAGTGTCTTCAGATCTCCTTCAGCATGTTTACAGCATTCTTGTGGTTCAGTATTTTGCAGGTGATAATCTTATGTTCTTCAGCTTTTCTGTAAATACCAATCTGCATTTCTTTCATCAGCTTGGAATATATCCACAATCCTCTCTAGGAAGAGGAAGAAGAAAATCCACTTTCACTTATATGTCTACCACAAACAAAAGATCCTTCTAGGTGTGACGAGAAGAAGGGGTCACATCATCCTTTGAATCTCTATTATGGTAACTGAGGAGAATGAAGGAAAGCCCATGGAGTTCTCCTTCTTGGGCAGGATCCTCTCCTACTGTGTGAATATAAATAAGTGTTTCAAGCCCAGCTTCTTCAGGCACACCTTTAGTCAGACTCTAGACCCCCATTATCTCATATTATAGGAGGATACACTGGGGCACATTTTGGCTTCATCTTGGCATCTCTCTGCCCCATGGACTTTTCTGCACCTTTCTTAAATCTTTTCAATCCTGGCAACTACATTTTTTCTTGGCCTTTTGCCTTTTATTGCCAGTGTTGATAACTTGCCTCTAGCCAAGCAGCTCCCACCCTGAGAGATGGTGTTTTCCTTAGTCTGGAAATCAGACTCTGATCTCAGTCATGAATCTGGAAAGGACAACACTAGTTTGATGAAGGTTAAAGTCCAGCCCATTATCTTCTTAGACTATTCTTCCAGAGCTTATATTCAGCTATTCTGACTCCACTCTTTCCAAGTGAGGCTTCTCTCAATTCAGAGAGAGTTGAAGACTCTCCAGTACATTGCAGGCATGGTCTCTTCAATTTATTTGTATTTAAAGGAAAAAGAGAAACATTTACTCATAAAATTTGACTATATTTTAGCTGTGATAGAATTTAAAACTGAATATTTTACAAAAGATAGTAAAGCAGTATGTTCTGTGTATCCTCAGCATGAACAGGATTCAGAAAATAAATCAGACAGAATTAAGTCTGTTCAGTATTTACCTACCCAGGTATTTTCTTTACAGAACATTTATGGAAGTACAGTTGAGTTCTATGACATGAGCACTTCAAAAATAGATCTGACATATCTTCTGTTGCAGAAATATTCACCAGTGTCAAATGCTTGCTCGTGACTCTAAAAATTTTGCTGAGTCAAGTTGATTCAATCTTGAGTGAAGTGTTCAGAAATAATGTTTAACATCATGTTAAAATTTGTGTTTTAGCAATTATAGCATATTTTAATTTATACTTTTCCCCTTAAAATCTGACTTTGTACACCTTCAGCCTCTATTCAAGTTTGCAGTCTGCCTTTAGTTTCTTTAGTTTCTTCCACACAGAAAGGGATTCAGAGAATTCAATTGCCTGACTGTCCTACAGTCAACTTATTAATAGATTTCATGCCTATGGGAAACTGAATTTACTCAGGTATGATGAGAACAAGACTGAAGAGATTTAAGGACATGGTAAGGACAAGAAACTTTTTAATTTAGGTAAAAATCACTTTTTCAAAAGTCCTCTTTCAGTACAACAAAGCTGCAAACAGTATTATTTTTAATCTTAAGAAAGATTAAATTCATAATAACTGTGGAGATGAAAATAGAGGATTCCAGTCACACATTAAATTAATTATGACACAAAGTATCTTGTTCTCTAGATGATAATAGAATGAATAAAAATCTATCCATGCCCACAGCTGGATTTGTCTACCAATCTCATTCAAACTATAAATATATTGTCTTTCAGAGAAGGATTTATTCACCCTGCTGCCCTCAGCTTTTTAAGTATTTCTATTACTAAATATAAGAATAGGCTTTTGTCATTTTCCTTATGGTCTATTTTATTAGTTTACTTTTTTTTTTTAATAGATATATTATAAGATGAAAGATTCCTCACTTGAAGATCTTACAGTTAATGGATGTGATTTGTCCCTTTGCTGCAAACAGTCAAATCATCCCTCCAAGCAGAGTCTGGAGAAGAGCTGATTTAATCTTCTCTTACAGTAATAGAATTTGACACATACTGAATATAACTTTTAATAGTCACATCTGAGGTATTTCAGGTGCTTACCTTTGGCAAAATAGTAAAGCTCACTGGTAAGTGAAATCTGCAACCCTACTGGAAAACTCCACTTCTGACAAATGGAATCAAAAAGCCTGCTATGCTTATGGCCTTTTTTGGCTCCTTTCTTTTTTAAAATCTTGCCTTGTTGCCCAATAAAGTTGCTCTGAGGGCTGGCCTTCAAGCTGATGGTGTTCTTTACAGCTCCATCTGCATTTTTGTAGCAGTGTTTCATCACTGTATGGGATAAAAAGAGTTCTCTGATTCAAGCATGTGGAAAGGACATACACAATGTAAACCCACAACATATCTACTGCGCACCAAAGGGGGTTGCCACATGATAGCAGCAGTCTGCCAAATCCTCTGAACTTTTGGCAACTAATAATAGGGACACCGCAATAAAAGAAAACCAAGGAAGGAAATTATTAGGGAGCTGGGAAAAGTGACTTATGTCACTTTTTTTCAGGGCAATCTCTTTATCCTACTTCATTAATGCAATGATGATTGGATCGATAGAGGCTTAGCTCAGAGTACATCTGTTGGACAATAACTGCTCTTTATTTATCTCTGTTTCATGTATAAAGAGAAGTTAACACTCTTTCTACACTCCGGCCTCTCACCCCAGTCCCAGAGGCTGGAATTTTCTTTCCCACTGTTTTGCTTCAATTAGAAAGGATATGCTCAAGTGTTGCCTTTGTTCCCACTTCAGAGGGATGGTCTTTAGGACCTGCAGCAACCTCCAGCAAGAAGAACAAATTGAGCATAGTAACCCTCAGGGCATGATTGATCCCAAAAGGAAAACTTGGGAAAAACACATATGAAAATCTTTTATGAGTAGTATTTTAAAATAATGTGAAGAAAAAAGTAGCTTATATATTCAAATATGAGTCTATATAACCAGCTGAGTGAGAATTTATTCATAAATGTTTATCTAATAAGTGCATATTAGATTGTTTTACTAACATAACTAACAGAAATTGTCAGACTTGGGTTTATTTTTTGTATTTTTACAATTTTTTTAAAAAAAATTAAAACTCTTAGAACAATGAAAGTAACACCACAAAGTAAGGTTTGAACTAACCTCATGTCTTTGTGACACTAATCCTAAAGCAGGACAGAAAATTGTTATTAGCAGCACTGACTCAACTGACCTTGCTGAATTCTGCTTTTAGTTTATATGGCTGCATATCCCATGGATTCCGGGAGAGTCATCTGACTTTTCTGACTTTTTAAATTTGAAAAGTGTTACATGGAAGGCTGCTGATGTTAATGGAATCAGTTCAGACTTATTTAAGTATTGGCAGAGTGTACTGTTATAAATAAAAGGTTTTCATCATGTTGAATAAAACTGATCTCTAAATACCTCAGAACACATGGTTCAATCTCCTTTATTCATTTGTATTTTTATTTTTCCATGTCTTCCCTCTGAAAAGTTCTTCAAAACATTTACACATTCATTTTTATGTCCTGCTCTCCTTAGTTCATTCTCTTTGTTCCCTTCTTTTCCGTGTCGCTCCATTCCTGAACGTTAGTGTTAATTTTTTTTCTCTATTTCTTTTTCTTTCTCCAGTTCCTTTTGCTATTTCAAAAAAATGTTTCAAAAAAAAAAAAAAAAAGACTTTTCATCTCATTGTTTTTTCTCTTATTAAAAAATGTTTCTCCACCTTACCAGGTGAAATTCTTTTCCCAGAGCTCTTCTTTTGTCAAAATGACTGTTTCTGCATCAGCTGCAACATCTTGAGCAAGCATTTCCCCCTGGACCAGAGTTAACATTCCTCAGCATTTTATTTTTTGAGAGTGAAGTTTGAGGAAACAAAGGACAATATCTATTGTTGAGAGGAAGGCATATTATCTATCAAACCACACTAACCATCCTCCCTGCATGCTCTCACGCACTAGTTCTACAAGGACTGGCCCGGACCAGTTAAACTCAATTCTATAATAGAGGCAAGCAGCAGAAGTGTTTGAACTTCATTAACTTCAATCTCTTAATTGCCTAGAAATATTTTGAGTTATGCCTTATGCGCTATCTTAGATGAGAGACAGTCAGATGGAATTAATTTATATGAGTTATCATTTTATGAATAGTGTCAAAGAAAACTGATTAACTGTAGTATTCCTCTGATTCTCCATAAGGAAAAATGTAGATAGCAACAGGCATTTCACCAGGCAGTTGTGAAATATTTATAAATCACCAGAAAAGATAGAAAATAAAATTATTTTGACAAGTACTTGTGAAAAATTCATTCCAACACTGAAGATTTGAAGCAAGATTTATTCAGGTTAATTGAAAAAATTATGAACTAACAGCTGCACAAAACCACCAGAAAGGGATTCAATATATGTGTCATCTTATGGCACAGGAACAAGACCTTAGAAAAATAAAGTAGGTATTTTTAAATATTTTGCCATAAACAAAGCTCTGCCAAAATGAAAATAATTACTGAATTATTTTGGTTACCCATCAGAGGTGGTAGTGCATTTTCAAAGAGATGGACATGGATTACCTATGGCAAGAGACAAGCTCATTTCAGCCAAGCAATTCTCCTACATTTCCAGTAACTGCATCCTAGAAAACAAAAATCTAATTTCAGCAACCACTCTCCAGTGGTGTATTTGGTGTTAAACCAACTTTCTGACTTCAGAAAAGCAAAGGGACACAGATTTTACTGATGAACTTTTACAGTTCCCACAGGTTCACTACGTAAAGTACTCAGCAACAAGGATTGTTTTCTGCAGCATTGCAATCTTTACCCTTTAACAATACTACAGATGTCTTTGTGCATCATATTTGAAAATGTCATATCCATTAAAGTCTGTGCCCATGGCTTATTATTTGTATTTTTTGAGAAGTAAGAATCCACCCTGAATCAGTGTTTCCCTCCACTCTCCAGTCATGGTAGGCACCACAAATTCACTTGAGAAAGCATTCATTTTTTGCCAATATAGTCCTATTTGAAAAGAAAAAGCAAACAAAGAATAGAAAGGTACTACCATAATTTTTACCAATAGCACCAGAGAGATTTTAAGTAGGAGCCTTCACCAAAAGGTTTATTTTTAAGAGGCCAAGGCTAAGTAGGACCCTGTCACCTTGGAGCTCCTCCACAGGGAATATAGGCTGTAGATACATAAGTTCTGTCACAAGGCAACTCATCTGATCTATTCTAACTGTCTGTGTAATGAGAAAATGAATGTGTACCTATAAAGAGTGTCCAGTTCAAATTAGCATCCTGACAGTGACTCACTCAGATTTAAAAGTCAATCTTTTGATCTTTGTTAGGACCCATTACTCTTGTCACTGGTCACTTGACAAGGCTGTACAGCACATCTAAATCAGAGCCACAAACTGAAAACAAATTTCTGATGTGTCATGCCCAAGGCTCAACTGTGAGGGCAAGCTCTGAATGGCAATTTCTAAAGATAAATTATATTCCCTGGGCAAGAAAAAGTGAATATCTAAATAGGCAAAAATAAGGAATTTCTTCCTGATTTATATCTTTCCGTTTGAGAAAGCTCTTTTTCTTTTGTCAGGCTGGCATGTTCATTTCTTCTTTTGTGCCAAGCAAGAATTTTCAGAGTTCAGAACATAAATGAAAGGTCACAGAAGTATAGTTTGCTTGAACTAAATCTTCAAAGGAAAGAGGCTGCTAATCACCACAGATGAAGTCTAGCATAGCAGAAAAGCTTGAAACAGCTTCTTCAGAGAATGTTTTAACAATCAGACCCTTTTGGGGAGGGGGAGGAAAGTAAGCACACAATTGCAACCTTTATCTAATAATTACTACCAGCAGCTGCAACACCACTTTTCCTCAGAGGCATGATATATCAAGAGTTAAAGGCAGTATCAGAGGAAAAGAACATTAATATTATTCAAAATTGAGTTGGTTCTTTAATTTCCAATATTTTTCACTTGTTGAAATAATAATTTGCCATTTTTTATCCTTCCTTTTAAGATGGGGTTTGGGGGTTTTCTTTAGCTTCTTTGTTTTTTGTGGGGATTGTTGTGTTGTTTCGGTTTTGGTTTTGTTTGGTTGGTTTGGTTTGTTTCATATCTGGAACATTTACAAAAAAAAAAAAGAGTTAAACATGGAGATAGTTCAAGAGGCTTTAAGGCCAGGCAGCCTCCCACTCCTTATCCTTTGCTAAGCAGGATGCAAGACTTACATCAAAGCTTCTGTGGATGAATGTGGTAACTGTTACCCTGCACTCTACACGCTAAGAGAGACCTAGATCCGAAAAGGAACTTAGGTGCTGAACTACGTGAAAACTTCTCAGCTGCTAATTTTGCCATCATAGGTTTCAGCATCTGTTTCCCAGAGTGTGATTTAGGGTGGTGAGTCGGGCCCTTGGTCCTCAGAGACAATGCAGAGCAACATCAAAACCTGCAGAGTGGTGCCTGCCCCCATCCCACCCCTGCCTGTCTTCCTGCCCCTTAGCCCTGACTGCACAATGGACACTTCAGAGACACCACTCTGGTACTTCTGATGCTTAAAGTAGGGAAGGAAAGGGATATAGCATTTTTTTAAGAATTAAAAAAATAAAGCCACAAGGAGGAGGTTCATGGCCTTTTATATGGCATCCTGTTGCAGAATCTTTAAAATGATGGGTTACAGCCTTTCAAGGAGGACATTGGAAAAATTAGTTTCATTTCTGCTGAAATACAGAAAAATATTTGGGATTTAATAATTTTTCTGCTATTCTATATTGTCTTACTCTATTATTTTTTTATTTTAATGCTGATTAGTAAATGTTATTGCAATAAAGTCAAATATATAACTTGAAACATAATAAAAGTAAATGATGATGTTTTATTGTTGGCAGCAGCTGACTTCTTCTGGAATGGATAACCGAGAAGCAATTGTAAATACCAACTGGATATTTTCTTTTACTGGTTAGAAAGAAACTGATTATTTTTTAAAACAACAATGAAAGCTGAAAGCTTATATGGAAGGCAGGAAAGGGGAGTAGAACTCCTTTCTTCTTAGATATTTAGATCTGCAGTGAATAACAACAGCTAATTTTTGTTTTCGTGATGAATCAAAGCCAGCCAAAGATAATTAGCTCTGCTCAGACTAGACTGAAATGAGAAAAGGTCATAGAAGAATAACAAAGATCTTCAAAGTTATTGAAAACCTTTCCTTTGGGAAACAACTAGGCAGACAAAATCTTGCATACTGGGTATGACCAAGGAGTGATATGGGTGTGGGCTACAAAACTTTAAGAGGCCTGGATGAGGTAAATAGGGAACAACTGTTTGTTGCTTTTTCTAGTACAGAACTATGAAGCCTCAAATGAGGGTGAGAAGCTCACAGCAAACAAAGAGTTTATTCTTCCCACTGCTCACAGCTCTGTGGAGATGGAGGACTTGGTGCCACAAGATGTTGCTTCTGATAAAAGTCTCCAACTTCTCCAGGGAAAGTGAACAAAGGAAACACATCTCAGTTGAGGTAAATGAAGAAGAAGGTGTCTTTGACAAGTGATATCCTGATCCACAAACTGATGGCAGGCAGGAAAATATTCTGAGGAGTTACTACTGCATTCCCAGCCTGTTTCTAATCTCATTGGGCACCTGCTACTGTTGGAGGTAGGCTATGAGGCTAGATGAGCCTGGGGTCTAATTTGTCATGGTTTCAGTGTTTTTGTGAATGAAAGCTGTACACAGTTCTTGGCAATAGGAAGAGAATCCACAGCTCCTTTACTGCCCTATGAATGTTCTAGATGCAAAGTGTCACTCCTAGAGCCTTGGTCATTCCTCCTGGCCTTAAATGTATGCTGAATTATTGTCCTGACCTCTTGAGTAAGCAAAGATGATTGATGAGTGATAATCTTTAACAATCCAATCTCTCATATGGAAAAGAAGGCAGATTTTAAAAAGTATTTTGCTCATGTCAGATCTTTTTTAATGTCTTTCTAAACAGAGTGTAAGATAAATGCAAAATTTTTAGATGACATTTTTCCTAAATTGGAGAGAACTTTTAGGGGCACTTCAGAAACTGATTTAATAGATACAATAGATCTTCTAAGGCTTAATATGCCAAAGTCACAATTTAGTAAAAAGTGATTTTGCAAGAACTATACCACAGCAGAAAATGTAGTTCCCATAAGATCATTTAGTATAACTTCATCATGAATATTTGCTGTTGTTTCAGTCACTAACACAATCAGTCACAGTAGGGAAAATATAGATGTTCTAATTTAGCTTAACATCAAAATGACTGAAAAGATTCTTCAACTGATTTTGGCATCTTGAATATGCTGGCCATTGAAAAATGCATTAAAAGTGATCATTAAAAAAAATTCCTAAAGTTTCTGAATAAATTATGAAATATTTTTATTAACAAATCTGTATGACCAGTTTCTGGAACTTTGATTTCTCTTCTGATATAATCTTCTTTCCATAATATTTTACTAAAATTAAAAAAACAGAGAAAAGTTTTAAAGAGCAATAAATCCTTGAGATTTTAGAGAGCTGCAGAAAAAAAAATATATTTTATTGAAAAATTGTTACGTATAGAAGAAAACTAATTCCAGCAAATTCACTTAAAGTCGTTCTGTCTTGTTTTCACCTCACCTAGGAAGAGCAACTGTCACCAGTTTCCCGTGATTATGGCAGCATGGGTACATCGGCAGCATCTTTCACCATTTTGCTACCAGCTGGGTATTTCTCAACTAAACTATGTAGCAGCATATTATGTTTGGGGTCATTGGCTGGAGACAGAGACGACATGAACTCACCAAGCCTCCTCAACAAACAGCAACGGGTTTACGCTGGCTGCCCTTTTTTATAGAGGGTTTGCATGTCCCAGGTGTAGATAGCTGATCTCTCACGTTTAGATAGCTGGGATCTCTCTCCACCCAAATCTCTGGCCAGTGGGTGTTTCTGCACCTAGGCTTGACCAGGGTTTGCTGAGGGTCCCTGTTTGAGTTCAAATTTATCCTATCATTGTTCCCCCAGGGACTTGTTCTGCTTCCTTTCTAGAATGAACCAGGCTAGCTGAATTGGGTTTGTTTTATGGCCAGATTTATCTTGTCCAGCCACAGACCAGCTGTGCTGTGGCAGCAGCATATCTTGTGCAACACTCCTGCTGCAGCATGAAGAGCTGGAAGAAGATAGAGCACATTGCCATGTGGGAGGGCTGGAAAAGAAAAGCAACCACAGGTATGATGCAGGTGAACACCTGCAGCAGGAGTTAAAGGCAGGCTTTGGCATCCGAGGCTGAGCATGTTCCCAGGTGTTTGCCCTTCTCCTCTATGTAACAAAAAAAAAGATTTTTCAAATTAGAGGTTCTGATTAGGGACAACCTCATAGTCTCTCAACAGATATTACACATATAATCTGTAGGGTTTATGCTATAGATATACATAAATATTCTGAAAAGTCTTCATACATTTTGGTGAGGAAACCCATTGTGTGCTTTCACAGTAGGTAAAAAACTATTTTCTGAATCCATAAAACTCTCTCATTTCCGCATTTTTAATCCACCTACATTTACAGACCAAGGATTTGAGAACAATAAAAAGAAAAAATAATGGGACAAAAATAATGTAAGGAAAGAAATACAGAAGGATTCTTAATCAACTTTCTAAAATTTGTGAGAGGCAATTCATTCAAAGGGAGGGTTTTGGAGAGGAAAAAATGGTCTAAGTCCACAGTGACTTCAAGATTACTGCCATGAGAGCAAATCAAGGCTTAAGCTAAGAACAGCTCTCTCAATCAGAGATAAGGGTCAAGAATAACTTTCTTCCCCAGTGCAGACATCTGTTATAATGGAGGAGACCATACAGCATCTGAGCTACGAAAATGGGCAGTTTTTGTGAGGTTTTATAGGTACAAAAAATACATTAATCTTGACATCATGAAGATAAACTGACTGAAACTCTCTCCAGTTCTGCAGAATTAGAATGCATTTCCCCAGTTTCAGATTTAGAAATCACTCTTCTTTGCAGTTGCCTGCAATATTTGCTCATGATCTCTATCTCATAGTTTTAATCTTTTCAAGATTTCCATGGTTTTAAAATAATACTATTTTTATTTTCCATTCTATTTCTGCTGGAGTACTTCGTGTGTGCAAATCTTGCAGCTGTTCTTTGCACCCTTAATTAAATCCAAAATTGTTATAAGAAATTGCCTTACAGGCAGGTCATGTTCTTTACAAACATCACAGCTCTGTGGGTGGTTGTTTGAAGTACATACTTGCTATATCTTGCAATCTAGAAATCTCATTCCATGTCCTCAGCAGCACAGTATTATCCCTCTATCATTTCAGCAGTATCAGTCTTTTGCTGTGTATTCCTACTATACATTTTTACTGCCATGGATTGTGCTGGGATGACTTCCTAACAGTTTGTCAAACATGTTGCCTGGATAATGGTGATACTAAGGCCAAAGCCAAAGGCTGACTTCAGCTACAAAGCTGGACCTTTTATCAACTCCCTACTGAAGGACTGGCAGGAAGACAGGGTCCAAAGAGCTTCTGTTGAAATGTGTCTTTGTTTTGGGCTAAGGCAGGCTGAAGTGTGCTGATGCTTTGGCAAGGTGCCCTGATGCCCTGATATTGGATTGCCAGAAATTGGAAGCCCAAGGTTAAGAAAGAATAATTCTTCCAATAATGTAACACCATGGCTATAAGAAGGGGTTTGTGCTAGTAAAAAAGTTGTAATAGGCGATTGCTATTACCTTGCTTTAAGTTTACATGGGAATAGAATTTACTAGTCTGCAACCTACACCTACTCCTTCCACAAAGTAATGGGTTCACATTAAGTGCCAAAGAAAACTGACTTCTAACATCTCTCTGAACAGACCATGATTTATTTTCTATTCCTAAGTTTACTTTCTACGTTTTCAGTTTCATTATTTTGTCTCTTTTTAATCCTCTTGGATGATAAACCAGTCTATTCTCACCATTGCAGCTAACCAAGTCATCAAACCAGTGACCTGCTCTTAGTCTGATAACTCCCATCTCCTTGCTTCATTTCCCACATTGTCCATAAGATAATAAATTTCATTTGTAATTAAGTGATCCCTGAGTAAAATTCATAAGCAATCTTTTTAGCAGGTATCCTGTGTTCCAGAGGAATATCTTGTCATCAGTCTACAAAACTGTGCTTACTCTTGGTGCCACCTATTACTATAATGAGTGGTGAATTCTTTATCAGCAGAGTGGCACTGTTTCAAAAAGAAATAGAGGATAAATTCACCCCACAGTAATTAGGAGAGGGGAATTCTGGATCTGAATGCTCTCAAATATATCAGGTCAATTCTTTATCTCCTGCAAGTATTTTAAGGGAAGGAATGGCTGATCCATGAGTTTTAAAGAAACCACGTCAAAACCATGACGGAAGAAGTTACACAGAGTACAGACAACAAATTCCAGCCAAGCACATCACCCTACAGCCCCAAATCAGGTACCAAGGTACCAAAGGACATGGATCTTTGAAATACCTCTAGATCTGCATTTCCAGGGATCTCATTTTGAGGTACTTGATTGTCCTCAGGCAGGGCAAAGGTGCTCCAAAGGCTCACTCAGGCACAATTTCTCTGTTGTGCAGTCCCGCACTGCTCACTATCATCTGTATTAATCTTAATAATTAAAAATTGAAAATAGTACCAATGTTTTATCATATTAATTCAAGGCTATCCATCACATAAGAGATACTTTGCATTAACAAAGTAAGTTGTCAAGCACCAGCCAATCCTTATCTTCTGAGTCACCTCCATTAAGATGCACAGTTTACTGCATCATTCACTTTTGAATCAGGGGCTTGCTCAGTTGGCCACAATTTCCTTCTCCTTCAAAAAGTTGTAGCATTATCTGCAGATCTAGCTGCACACAAACCAGAAAACTGATAATGTTCATTGACCATCAGGCTGGTATTGAATATTTTGTCTGCTTTTTCTTTCTTTTCACTGGCAGTTACTGCTAGTTTGACTTTCTACTTCAAAACTATCACCTTATGAAAATCAGGGAGTTTGTGGTTTCAGCAGTTCTTAGTGCCAAATGGACTGAAGTTTCATGTTGATTCTATATCCCATCTTTTCCTCATTGTGAAGAGAACAGGCTCTTTTTTTTTTTTTTTTTTTTTTTTTTTTTTTTTTTTTTTTTTTTTTGGCAGTAAGCCTCCAAAACACAGAGGAAGAGAAGGAAACACAGGTGCTAAAAGATTAAATGCTGGGCACTTAGAGAGTGCCCAGAATGCTGAGAGATATTTAGGAGAGTTGCCAAAGGTCACAGCAGTAATGCTCAGGAACATGCATTTGCTAAGTCCCATTGCAAAGCCTGCTGTTCATCCTTTGTGTTTCTCTCAGAAGGGGGTGGGTTTCAAAACCTCCATCAGGGCAACATGACACCCTGCTGCAGTCTGGGTGCTGCACCCTTATGTCCGCCTTCCAGTAGTTCAACCACTTGAAATGATTCCTTTCTGGATATTTCAGAAAATCCTTTTGAATGAAAGGTGCCATAGGCCCCAGAAACAGGATACCAGTGCTATTGCTGATTTAAATGCAAACCATTGTGCTGTCAATGCCTAGAGTTACCTGCTTTATTAGTTTGGGTTTTGGCCTTCCCTTTCCATTTGTATGAATATCTTTGATCTGAGTTAATACCTTCATTTGGAGATTTAGGCAGCTGTAGTTTACATACAAGGGATGGCATTGTTTCCATAATGATGGAAGTTTCCTCACCTGCTGTTTCATTTTATCTTGTAATTTAGTTAAATCAGAAGTTCTTAATCTTTTGAATCACCTTCTGCTTGACAAAGACAGTTTGGATCAAAAGGGAAAGGGCAGAGTGTTTTTACCTTCATAACTCTGCGTTTAGCTCCCATTACTTCTGTCACTTCCATTCAATTATCTCTCACAATTTAAAGTACACTTAAACAGATATTGCAGGTGGCTATAAAATTACAGAACAACGGAAAAATAGAGAAATTTCAGCATATTTGTTGGATTTTATGCTCAAATTGGCAGCAAATGAAGTTACCATCTTATGTAACTGCATGTTTCTTTGTCTGCGATAATTACTATATACATTCAGAAAAATTAAAGTGTGACCTGAGGGCCACATCATAACAGTTAGCTCCATCACCTTTTGTGAACAAATGTAATACTTAACACTTACATCAGTGGTGATTAGACCAGGTTCTCAGAGTGTTTCTGAATAACAAATGCTTGTTCAATCAAAATTACACCTTTGGGGCTACTGCTGAAAAGAGATCATATACGCAAAAGAGTTGCACTGTTTAGATGCCTCAGGATGTTTTATTTATAAGTTAAGGTACTGTGACTATCAGTGCTTATTCAGAAAATGCATCATAAGTCTCAAGGTCAAGCATTCAGAGTTAGAAAATGCCACCAAATGCCATTGTGACAGTGTGTTAGGAAATAACTTTAATAATATTGTTATATACTCCATTCCCAGGAATCTGTAGTCTCACACAAGGGATAGAACAGCCACTAACATCAGACAGGCAGCTATGGAAAGAATCCTTTGACATTCAACATTCCATGCACAGCTCCAGGCTCCATGCAAGAGTTATAACCCTGCTCTGAAGAAATGTTTTGATTTCCTTATGAACATTTCATTATATTACAGTACCATACATGCCTCACGAACAGTAAATATTTTTTTCTCAAACACTTTAGAAAATTAAAGAATCATTTACCTCCAAACTGATTGGGGGGGGTGGTGTGGCAGAAATGGAAACATTTTCCATTTATTTAGGTGAAAAATCTTATCCTTACCATTGAATTTTCAAAAAAAGGAAATACTGTTACTTTCAATTTCAGTTCATGGCTCACACTTTGTAGAAGATAGGGTGTCAAAAAAAGCTTTCCTTAAAAGTGAGGACACATTTGTAAAAAATCTGAGGGTAAATGCCTTGACAAATTTCCTACAAAGGAATTTTATACTGGAGGCAAGGACAGAATCTAGTCCACAGAATTCAGCTGCTGCAATTCCACATTTTACAATTCTTTATTCAACTGTCTGAAACAAAAGACCATTTTTCCTTTCTCTATGGATCCCTCCATCATAAGAACAGATCACAACACAAAGCCTCTTTCACTACACAATTCTTAAGTCTTCCTCAGAACTCTATCCATCCTTCACATTTCCTGTGGGAAAATAATTAATAAAGGGTTGTATAATAACAGCAACACAGAAGAAGATTGAATTGAGGTTGCACAGGGAATCTCTGTTTCAGTACCTTTCTTCTTGCTACCATAATATTCTTTTATGCACTTTCTAACCAGCAGTTTCCAAGGGTTTTAAGAAAAGCAGACTTAGACCTCAAAAATTCTTTAACACGGAATTGCAAATCATGTCCACACATAACCTCCCTACATACACAGCAGGATTAAGAGCAGGCTGAAGGCTGGGAAAGCCACGCCTGGACTGCCCACATTATTTACTATGGACTCTGTTGTAGCTTGGCTGAGAACTTTAAAACTGCTTAGAAAAATCCAGCCCCAGGGTATCTGCTAGTGGATGGGGCCGTAATTATGCTTGGCTCAGAATATTCTGACCCTCATGAACTGGGTATAAGAGAGTTTGGCTCTACTTTAAAGGACCTAGAACATCCAAGCCTTTTCTTTTGGGAGGTCTCTGCAGTCAGCTTCATATACGGTTTTCAGGCAGGCCTGATTTTCATAAACAGTTCTGAAATATTAGGAATGCCTCAGCTTTTAAAGGGATGTATTCATTATTTTGTCTATTGCTATTCCTACTAGGTTTTTGCCCTGGAAACCCACCCTTTATCTATTAAATGATATCATATCTAAAACCCCATAAGGTAGTCTTTCGTACCTTTCCTACTAAAATATACCAGCATAATCTAGTAAATCTAGTACACCTAGTAAATTCTGTTTAGTCTATTGTGCTTACTAAGAGATACAAAACAAACATCTATGGAATAAAGTTGTATGATGTACTAATTATGAACCCTGAAAAGAAGCATATTCATTTCAACAATCTATTAATACAGATTTTTTTTTCAACTCTGAATGACTGTTTTTATAGATAATTAAGCCATTAAAGGAGAAAAAAATGCAGTAAATCATGCCCAAATATTCTGATTCCTATTAGTACTGTCATTCAAATTGTTACACTCCAGTAGAATGATCAGTCTGTAGCTGAGATAAGCAGCTCCACATGAATTTTAGGTATCCAATGCAGAGATCTTGCCACAAAAAGCTAACAAAGAGCCCTGGAAAAGTCCTTTTGCCTCAGATGTTCTGGGTTACCAGACAGGTCAGACACATCCTCTGAAGTGTGCATGTACATGTGTGCCTGTATGTGCAGCCTCTACTGGAATCTGATTTGTATGAATTGTATCAATCTTATGTTCTAGGAATAAGGAATGCATATCAAATTATTTTATAGCAAGCATGTGTCAATATGCTTTTTAAAACACAGAACACCAGGAATGTGACACAATTTTCACAGTTTCTCCTCCATATGTGTATCTCTGGAAAGCAGCAGTTCTTTTGACTCAACACCTTGTTTCAATGCACTCCGTGCCTACACGGGTCTCTCTGATAACCTTTGTGGTTAGACTCCATGGCATGTAAAATCAAATGCCCTTCCCACACACATATTTTTTGTGAATTTGTCTGTCTGGCTCTGATTTTACCTCAACATTCCTTCACAGCCACATGATGGTCTTTCAGCAAGAATTTCAGGACAATATGCTCTTTTATTCCTTACTCAATTGTTAAAAATAAGACAGGCTGGAAATCTCCTAATGCCTAAAAGCAATTTAAATCCTAGAATCAAATTTCTTGTGATGTTTTACTTCAGATGGACATTTATGCTGATAATAAACTGAATTATGAATTGTTCTACCTGCACAAATTTCTGTCTGAAAACAGGAGTATTAGAAGGCACAGAAAATTGCTCATATATGACAGTGAAGAACATAAAAGAGGCTAGTAAATACCAGTGACAGCTGAAGTTCTGACAGTAGAAATGCTAATTGGTTCTTTTCATGTATTGTTTCTCAGCATTGTAACATTGGAAGAAAATTATGTTAAAAAGCAAACACTGCATGTGACAAAGCAAAGACCTTTGATATAGTATTTTTACAATTACTTCCTGATGTTAGCTTAAGAGACTACAGCATAAAGCATAGTTGTACCACACAGTAAGGGATTTACCTTCTACATCTGCATTGCTTTAGTATATGGAGCAGGAGGAAGTTTTCAAGGATGAAGTTTTCTCATTCACCTGATTCTCATTTTTCAATTCATTAAAATTTTTTAGATTCTGAACAGAGCACCACTTTTTACTGCATTTTAGGAATAGTACTTCATCTGTTTGCTCAACTAAGCCCTAAAAGCACTAAAGACAAACCTCCCCTTTGAAGATAGCAAATCACTTCACAGTTCCTGGACAGATTCAGCATCAAAAAGGTCCTCAGAGGAAAAAGTATCAGCTGTAGGCCAGCTGCTTTGCCAAAGACAATATACCAGGCTTCTGCAAACTTACTTTTCTTCTGTTTGCTAAAATCTTTGCTGAGTAAGCTCTAGTTGGACAAGCTCTGGGCGCAACTGGGTCTCTTCTTGCTCTGACACCCTTGAGCCCATATTGAAGAGCTCTCAAGCATTGAAGGGCTGAGCTCAACCAAAAATGAGGCAGTGACTTTATGAACCTATGTTCTTACAGTGAAACAGGACCTCTGTCTTGCAGTTTTACTTTACAGAGCTCTTTCTGTACCAGCAAGATGGGAAAGAAATGCCAGTGCAGTTACACAAAGCTGAATGACAGTCCCTAGTGCAGGGATAAGCACCGAAGGACCATGGCAGGTCCTCTGACTGGGAGGGTTAACATTAAAGGTCATAGTTCTGGCTTAGTGGGGCACAAGTTATTTGCTGCATAGGATGGTTCTCAGCATCAGAGAGAGGAATGGCTTCAAATAAAAGGTGAAATTAAGAAGTCAGGGTAAAATAAAAGAGTAAAATAAAAATTAATGATGTGGAGAGAAGGGGCAAGGTTGATATGATATTTTTCTTCTATTTACTGATTAAAAAATACTAAAAAGCTGTTATAAATTAATAGCAGAATACACCCTTTGGCTTCTTTTGAAAACAAGAGCCAGTTTGAATACTATAATTGCACAGAGTCTGCATTTGCTGTGAGATAGACCCAAATCATGCTTTTTCTCCATTAGATTGTCTTTTATTTTAAAGTGTGCTTTAATCATCATATTCCTTGACAGCCCACACCCCACTGTACTATATATTCCCTGAAGTATCTCAGCTGGCTCCTGCCAGTCAAGCTGACAAAGATATCCACCCAGCTTTTAACAGAACTGCTATTTCAGAAACTGACTAGTTTCCTTCCTTCAAGCAAATGCAACAGTGGGTCAAGTCACACTCTGAACTGATACACTGAAAATATGCTGAGAAATATTGAGGGAAATGGGGCGATGACAATTTACACAGATACAGTTTCTTATCTTTTACTGACTTTCTCCTCCTGTATTAATAATTTCCCAATATCATTCTTTTTACAAGCACTGTTTCCTTCTCAGATCATCTCTCTCTCCATTCCTATCTTTCTCAACATCACTCCACAGAGTATCAATCTTATCAATAACCCCTTCTCATATAGCAGTCAAAAATATCCTCCAAAGTTATCTCTCCTTCACACTTCTCTTAAGACAGTTGTTGAAAGCATCCAGCCCAAAGGTTTCTTTTTATCTGGAAAATTTTCTTTTGCTCCACACATCCCAAGATGTACTTCCCTAGCTTTGCTGTGAGCAGCTAAGTAAAGAAGAGGTAGAGGACTCTTGATCTCTAAGAGAGCTTTATAATTCGATGTAGTATATTGTTTTTTCCCCTTGGGAAAAACAAATAGATAAGAGTTCATTTACAGTAACATTATATCACACATCATTCTGGGACAATAAACAACTGATGGGCTTGAGGCATTACTAAAATGTCTGAGTGTGTGTTTATGTGAAATTGTTGTGAAACAGAAAACTACTCTTTGCCTCGAACATGCTGGTAGGAGATAAGTACTGTCTGTATCAGGTGTCTAGACAAGATTTAGGGCTTAAGGACAGTGTGAGATGGTGAACTCTGCCCTGCAGTTTTTCAGGACTTTTTAAGTAACACAGTTTAATAACTGGTCAATCATTTAGCTAAAAAGGATTACTTTCAAGGTGTAAAAGAAAGTGGCTTTACAAAGGAAGCGTTGGCATAAATCATATGGCCTGGTTGCAGCATGTATCATAAATGACGCATGTTGAAACTTGAGTATTACGAAGGAGAAAATCTTTTGTCCGTCTGGCAACCATACCATGGCCAGAGCCTGTTCCACTGCCCCAGGCAGGTGCAGGGTGGCCAGGCCCAGCTCCAGGCCATCAGGCAGAACACCATGGGCAGGAAAGCGAGAATCTGGCACAAGGAGTGTCAGGACTAATCAGTCCTAACAGCTGCAGAGTTGCAGGGCCTCAGGATCAGGCAAATTCAGTGCTGAATCTGAAGCACATTCTGACTCCTAGAAGGAAGACTTCATGTCTCCTTCTGGAAACTTCTTTCCAGCAAGAAAAAAACCCATGCCTTTTTAGCTGCCCTTTTGGGATAGCTGTCATCTGAGCTATGCATCCCAGGGAAGACGCTAGATGAACTGACCAGAAGTGCCTGGCTTAACACAGCATCTGATGTATCCACTGGCAGGTTAGTGTGAAGGTAGGTATTGCCTTCCCCAGTTATTTCAACCTGCACTGAGGGTGGATGGAAGGTGTTCCCATTGCTCCAAGGAGCAACTTCATGTGTTTTGGCAAGTTCTATCAGACCTTTATGAGCAAAATTAGGATTAAATAAAATATATCCTTAACTATGTGCAGTTCTAGATCACTCCTCTCAACAGGGTATACTAAAAACCAGTAAAAGCTAACAGAAGGACAAGAAATATTTTAAGTATGGAATAGCCTCCATAGGAGCAGAGACTGGACAGCTGCGCTAAGCAACTCATTTAGGAGATACATTTGGGAAGCAGACCCAGGAGTATTCATTCATATACATATGGCTGGATACCAAGGGGATGGATAGGGACGAACTCCTTGCCATCCCTTGAACTGAAATGTAGGAGCCAAGGATGATCAAATGAAGTCAGAAGGAAGCAGTTTAAAGTTTTTAAGTGCAGGAACATTCTGGAAGACAGAATCAAATTTCAAAATCAGTTCTTTATAAAGGTCATTAAAAATCTTACTGTTCTAAGCAGGAAGAAGCACTTTTATATAAGCTGAAAATACATTTAAACTGCTGTAATATAAAAGACTGACTTCTGCTAAGCAGAATAAAGTAGCTTCAGATGGTGGGAACATCTGAGTTCATTGATTCTGCCTTCCTTGAAAACACAACATTCCCAGATGATGTCTACATGAGAAAGCTTTTTGGTGTGACAGAAACAGATTAACATATTGGAGCGTTGAAACCCCTGTACTTCTACAACATTTGGTTCAGTGGTTTTACTCTGAACTAAATGTTGTCCAGGCTACTCAACAGAACATACCCATGTATAGGATTTGAGACTCTCCAAATGACCAGCCTCTCATTTGGATCCATATTTCTCCATGTGGACATGAATATGCTTGGCCTGCAGCTGGAGCTCATCTTCTGGTTTTACTTCCTCCAGAGGGAATCTAGATCTGAATCAATGCGCTGCAAGGTGTGACCTCAGACTGAAAGAAAGGAAAGGGTTAGTAGTTTCTCAGCTTGTTCCCTTGAGTACCTATTACAGGCAGAAGTTCTGCAAGAGAAAGGAAAGGTTTGCCCTCATCAGCAGGGTGTGGGAGGTCAAACCACCAGCTGACAGGAACTGGCACTAAGAGGGGAGTTAATGGAGTTTTAACAAGCAAGCTGGGGCAATAATCACACATCTACCTGGCTTCTGAACTGCCTTCATGATAGGAATGTTATTTTAAGCTGTCTCCTTCTGAAAGATCTGAAAATTTGCACATTCTCATTGAGGATCATATTAGTTATCACATTTGTAGGGAATTACAAGTAACAGGATTTCACAGATTAAGAACGCTTGCATTTCTCCCATTCAAATTGGCAATTATCTATCATCTGTGGTGAAAAATATCAACTGGTCACTGAACTTAAAACCCCTTTTGTTAAGAATAGCATCAGGAACCCCTCTTCATTAGTGCTAGCAAATTGCTTTAAAGATTATCAGAAAAGGATGGTAGCAATAGAAGTGCTTAGTAAAATGAGAGATGACTAACACATTAATATTTTCCTTAAATTCAGATCAGTGCATAATGATAATCTTTTTTACTTAATGCAGGGCTGCATTTGTTTTGCTTATATATAGATTATACTTAGGAAGCTGAGTACTGCACTCACACAAAACTCTCTGAATTCAGCTGTTAATGTACACAACCCTGCAAAATAGCTGCTAGGATTAAGAGAATGAATTACAAACAAATAAAATAAAATAAAAAGGATGTTTATCATGTACAGCTAACCTGACTTCCCTGGTAGAACATTTCTACTCTAGGAATTTAACCTATGGGCACACATAATTAGCTCTTTCACCTTAAAGTTGCTGAAAGAATGATTTGCTTAAGAAGATTAGGTTTTTTTGGTGTTCAATAGAAGTACTGACAAATGATCCTAAAATGATTATAGGGGAACTCTTTCAACACCATCTTCTGATCTTTTATTTTGAAATGGCATGCTTTTCAGTCAAAAACCTTTTAATCTGACCTTTTGTGTTTTTCCAAATCAATGCTCAACTTTTAATACCTTCTGTATTCAAATTGTGTATGCGATGAGACGGTTTTCAAGGCTCTTTTCATCCACATGGATGATGACCACAATAGTCTCCTTAAATAGAACTTTAGTGCTTGTTTATTTCTTCTGGTCACTGTAACTGCATGCAGCTTCCTGTCTGCACTGGAGCACTTTACCATGCCTGTGCTGACACGACAACTCTTTTTAACTGTGCTGTACCAAAATTACTTAAGTTAAAAATAATTTCCCAAAACGAGGGGGATTTTTAAGGGCAGGTGGAAGACAGAAGAGGTGATACTGAAAAGCAAAGACGGAAGAAAGTTTACTCAGTTGGGTCATGGCAGGGAAATGGATTTTCCCATCATTTTGCCTGTATACCATAAACTTGAGGTGTGGAGTAAATACTGTAACAGATTGTAAGACATTACAATCTTGCAGTGGCTCTGTAGCCATTTTGTGCAAGACAGTCTATTTCCTCATATAAAAGCTAAGGATCAAAATTTGAATTACTAACTCAGACTTACAAAGTAATCCTCTTTTGTCAGGTATAGAATTATCTGGATCCTTCACTGCTGCACAGTTTTATACATGCATTGAAATTATGTGAGCTTTATTCTATTTTTCCTATTCCAATAATTCTCAAGCTTGGGAAATTTATCATACTCAGTTGTTAGCATAATCTCAAAAATGATGCAGTAATTTTATCAACTGATGCAATAAAATCAATTTATATTATTATAAATTAAATTTATATTAAATTAGAAATTAATTCTTGCTCAGTAAAAATGAGTGACTTTCCTACTTTAAATTATGCTGCCATCTACAGGCAATCCAGGTTACAAGAGAACTCTGGCCCCTAGTTTAACTGCCTCCACAAAACAATGATAATAATAACGATTAAAAAAAAGGGAAAAAGTATTTGATGCTCAATGGAATTGCTCACCACCCTCTGTTTGATGTCAAACCTCCCTTTCCGAACCCAGATCAGCTCCTCTTCCAGGTAACTCCCCCCTGTTCATATGCTAGGCATGACGTTCTGTGGTGTGGAATATCCCTTTGGTCAGTTGGGGTCACCTGTCCCAGCTGTGCTCTCTCCCAGTTTCCTTTGTGTACCACCTCACTGGCAGAGCATGAGACAAGAAAAAAAGTCCTTGACTCAGGATAGTCAACTCGGCAAAAAAACCAAAACATCAGTGTTACCAACACCATTCTCATTCTGAATCCAGAACACAGCACTGTAATAGCTACTGAGAAGAAATTAACTCTGCCCTAGCTGAGTTGGACAGTTGCTAAGAGGTTTATTCCATTTGGTCTTACAAACCTCTTCAGATGGAGGCTGAACTGCCTCTGGGCAACCTGTTCCACTGCCTGACTGTCCTCACAGGTAACAAGTCCTTCCTTTTAGCCATTCTAAATCTGTCATTTCAGTTTAGGCTCACTGCCTTTTGTTCTCCTGCCACACACACTATGAAGATCCTGGCTCCACCTTCTTGCTAACCTCCTGATAGGTACTGGAGAACTGCTGTTGATTCCCCCCCCAAATTGTCTTCTCCAAGTTGATGAAGCCCAGTTCCTTCAGCATCTCCTCAAATGACAAGGGTTCAAGTGCCCTAACAGCTCAGGGACTCTTTGCTGAACTCAGTATGTTTTTCTTGTGCTAGGGACCAACACCAAATGTAAAAAAGTCAAATATGGTCAAACAACTGCTGAAAACTGGGATGTAATACCTTCCCACGATCTATTGGTTGTGTCCCTGCTAACCTATTCCAGAAGGCCATTGGTCATTCTTGCTGCCAAGAGCTGAGCAGGTGCCACCCGGGTCCCTGCAGAGCTGGGCTGCTGCACTGGAGCTTCCCTCCCACAGGTAGCACTTCACATTTGTTCTTGTTGAGTGTCATACAGTTCACATTAGTTCTTAATTAGTGAAGTTCTTCCTTTACCATATCTAGGCTGAACTGCAGCTTGACTCTCCAGAATATCCATTTGTTCCCTTCATTTGGTGCCATCTGCAGATTCAATGAAGGTGAATTCCATCCACTCCTCCAGGCCACTGACAAAGATATGAAGCAGGGTGGAGCCCAGGAGACATCCCAGTGACACTCACTCCAGGGAGGGTGTGACCCTTCAACCACTACTCTCTGAGCCTCATCATCCAATCACATTTTCACTCATCTGGTTGTCCACCCATCCAAACCACAATATCCTAACTTGGTTTCTCAAATACTGTGGTACAGTGGCAAATAGACAAGGTAAATGATGCTTTTTTTGTTTTCCCCTTTTTCAAAAAGCCACTCATTTTATCACAGTTAACTTTTTTTTTACTTAATCAAAAAGAAAATAGAAAAGTTTCTTTTTCAAAGTTGGTTAGTATTTTTTTTGTGCTGCCATAAGGCTTGACAGGAATAGGATTGCAAGTCTGCATCTTGTAAACAATGTTACATGGTTTTGGTTTCATTATAAATGCTTTTCCAGTGATGTCAAGCACTTGCCTGATCTTGAAGAGCTTACGGAAATACGCACTCCCAGCTATGCACTACTGAATCCTGAAATTATCAGCATTAACTTGATTTGGGGCATTCATCAAATGTCTGATAAAGCAACCATCAACGTGATACTGTTGACATAGGACTTTTACCTTTTAACACTAAGTACCTGAACACAATGAAACACAATGTATTTAGGAATGCTAAGTACAACAACTTTTCAGTTAGAAACCTTTAGGCTGTAAACTTGTAACATTATTGCTTGAATAACATTTAGTATAAAACATTTTTAAAAAATACTATGAATTACAAGATACATTTCTTTGTTGGAAATACTTTTCCAGGACATAACTTTGCAAGCCAGATGTCCATGCAAACAGGAAATTCATGCCGGCTGCCCATGGTTTCTTTAAGTTCTGTTAGACCTGCCGCCTGGTGTATCAGTTTTACTCCCATGCATTCAATGCATTTAGAGTTTGGAATGATTTTGAAACATTCCAAAGGATTTTGGTAATGTTTTTTTTCTTTTATCTGTATGAATCTCAATATAGACATTTTTCCTGTTCATGACCTGAATCTGTTGTTCTCTCCTATGTTCTTGGCATTACATATAAAATACCAGCATTGTACAATATTCCAGCAATCTTTCATTAAGCGGAATCTTAAAAATTACATTTCATTATTTCTCTCAGACAGACTGTTGCATAACATGAAGGATCAAGGTCAAATGATATATGAAGAGAGACTTTTAAATCATTCAGATGTTTGTCCTCAATTTTGACCTCTTTTTCACTACTTTCCAAAAAATATGAGAGATTCTGAACATTTTTCAAAATGAGTCTGTAGCATCCAGGTATATTCAGCTGTAACTGAGACACTCTGAATTTGCACAACTCCAGTTCGTCCTTAGAAAGTCGTTCACGGTACCACTGTCCAACTTTATTACTGGGATACTTGATACTATGTCCCACCATGGGAAGAACCACCTTCAAAGAAAGAAACAAACATATTAGACATAATGCTCACCCATTCCTCTTATAATAAATGTAATAATTTAAAATGTGTTTAAACCTTGTGTTAAATAGCAAACCAGCAGATTCTCTTGTGAAATGAAGCTGAGCATGGCAGGTATATTGGATGTAATTAAAGCAGAAAAAATAATCAATGTATCAGGATTCCTAAAACAAAGCAGTATACAGCAGTAAAGACATTTGGTTGCCATATATTAAGTTGCCATGCAAGACTTCACAACTACACTCGGAAATCTTCAAAAATTAGAATGATAACTGCTTTTGAAAATTTTTCCCAGTAGACTGAAATCTTTCCCGAAGTATTCAGCTTCAGAATAAATACTGCCATACTGCAAATGACACTGTACTTATTTTCACTACCAAGTAAATTTGTTATGAGTGTGGAATTTAGTTCCCATGTGTTTTCTTCAATGAGCATTCTGGCAGGCACAAAGACTACACCAGTTAAATTAATCATATTTTTTAAAACAAAACATTTTAATCTACTAAAAGGATCAAAAACTAAGAATTTTTCATACAGACTTACTTGGTATATAGAATATTTGTTAGCTGATTCTTCTGAAGCAGTGACTACATGAACCTGAAAAGACATTTAAGAAGAAAAAAATACCAACGTTTTAAAAAGTAAAAACGTGCTTTATTTTAGGACTTATGCACTGTACTCAAAAACCTGCAAAGATTATTAAGGTTATTTGACTACTGCAGGGGAAATAAACTCAGGTATGAAAAAAATCTTAAGAGATGCTTAATTTAAATTAATCAGTTTATGGGTAGATGTCATTGTCTTAAACATTTACTGACACTAGCTACCACTATTATTCTTTGAGTCTGAAGTTAACAAAGTCAATGCCATCTTGTGCTACATCAGAAAATGTAAAAATACAAAGAAAAATGTTCTATATTAAGAAGGAATACATCTACATAAAACTCAGTAACTCAATGCTGAATTTAATACATCTGCTTTTAATTTTATTTGATCTAATTGTTACATTAATATTCACTCTCAAAAATACTGGTAAAGAAAAATCTCAATTGAAAGACAAGCCACACCATAGGGACTGGAGATAACCTTGCAAATGCTCTTGCTTTCAAATTTGTAAGAGGCTCACCCAAAAGAAATTAATTACATTCTGTCTCTGCAAACACCTGTTTGTTCTCCAGTAAAGCACTGCACATATTACGATTGATCTGATCAGTAGAAACAGAATTGTCTAGGCTGCAAAAGGCTGAGTCCAGCTGCAAACCTAATATTTCCAGTTCCACCACTGAACCCTCATCACATACCTCCAGGGATGGAATCTCAATCACTTCTCTGTGCATCCTGTTCCAGTGCTTGATAAGCCTTTTGGTGAAGAATATTTTCTAATACACAATCTAATTTTTTCTGGCACAACTTGAGGCTATTTCCTCTTGTCCTACACCTTGCTACTTGGCAACTGTCTTCACAATAAGGTATGCTAACCCTAAAAGAAGAGAGCACTTCAGAATGGACTTCAGCAAGTCAAAACCTGGGACCTGACACTCCACTGCCAGATTCTATGCACTACCTCACCTATGGCTCCATGCACAGCTTCCAGGCTGAGCTATGGGCAAGCAGAGGCACTCCCTTCCCCTTTACTACTTTACCAAGAAGACTGCTGCATTTTTTGAACAGCTGCTACCAGTTTAGACCCAGCACCAGTGAAACTGTGCCCAATGTGTTTTGCCTCTGTAGCTGCAATGAGATTACCAGTTAAGCCTGAGGCCACCTTTCACCCTGGACTCACACTCAACATTGTATTAGGAAAGGCCTGATGTGGACAGCAAGACTCAGATCTGCACTGACTGGTAATATGGGCACACCCAGAGTCTACCCTGAAGGTTTTCCCCAGTCAGATCCTAAGAAGAGCATTATATACCATGGATAAATTTCCACGTTTCATTTTTGACCTACTGTTCCTTCCTCTCACTTAAACAAAATGAAGAGCCAAAACAGATTAAAAGTGGTAATTGTATATGTAGCTCATATGTCTATTTATGGTGAAACAATAACAAAAAAATCCTACATAGTTTTTTAATTTTGTCACAAATATTAAATATTTTAATGAATGAACCAAAATAAAGGCATTAAGAGTATGTCTGCTTCTGTATTCAAGTGCATTAAGTTGTTTGGGGCTTTTTGTTGTTGTTTTTTTCTTTTTACAAGAAGTACTTTACAGGAAGACTCACCTTGTCACTGAGGGAAATGCTTTGATCATTTTCTTCCAAGCAGACAAGATCACCCTCAACCACTTTTGAGCCATAAGTCTTCAGCCTATATGATGCTGCTTCATTCCAAATTTTACTGCAATAAGCATGGACATAGAATATGCGCAACGAGTGAGGAATGCTGAGCCATCCTTTGGTGCAACCTTCATGATTTACACCATAGCGATTTAAAGCTCGTAGCAACATCTTCTCTCTTACTTTAAATTCTGGCAGCATCACAAGTGTGCCCTTTGCATCTTCTGATATAAACAAAAATAACTATGTCAGTAATCTCTGATTATTCAAGTATTACCTGACATTTAAAAAGATAAAATAATCAAATAGGGAAAAAAGGTGTCAGTCTACTGTCTCGTGCTTTGATTATTTCCTTTCCTTCAACATGTCATGTTAGACAAATAAATGTATTTCATCTTTTATGCCTATCAACACAGACCCATGAATTTTATTTTCTTTCATGCAGTATAAATTAAACTAGCTGTCATTCAGTTATTCGGAGTAGTTTGAACAATTTTTTTTCAGAAACTTACTTTATCACTCCAAAGGGGTTTTTTTTGAACCAGGTAACTGAAAGTAAAAACCAAGCTATAAAAGAAGATTAAATCTCTATTTCTCATCATTTCAGAAGATGTATTTCACAGCAGGTAAAAACTGTGTCTTTATTTTAATGACAAAAATTACATTGGCGTCAAGGAAGTCTGATCCTTGACCAAGAGGAAAATGCATTTAATCAGATTTTTATTACGTTACATAAATGCTGTATATTTAAAATTTTACGGGGTTTTTTTTTTTCATATTACAAGTGATCACCTGATGAAGACTTTTGCACAGACTTCTACGCCTGCTTTCAGGAAAAGGCAAGCAGTTGCTTTCAGGATCCACATCAGTGTTTTTCCATGCATCATACAGCCATGTACTGAACAAAATCATTCATCTCATATTTTTTTGTGAAACCAAACATATTTTTGTCTTTTGAAGCTATTGTAGACACTATATATCATAGTTGGGATGCCAATCTACAGTGATAAGCAGGCTAACAGATGTGGAATATTTGAAAAGAAAATGCATTTGAAGTAGAGAGCAACTTCAAATTGGTGAGAAAGTTCAGCTGAATGATAAAAGCAATAAATACAGCAAACAGAGCTCTCTACTCAGCACACTCCTGCCTTTGACCTATTTTGTTGATCTTAGTTCAAAAAAGAAAGAAAGTAGATGTGTTAAGTGCTGAGTATGAGTTGAGCGCCACATTCCTGTATCCTTCCCTCACTAGGGAGAAGCAGTTCACTGCCCAAAAGCAGACAGATGGAAGGAGACCAGAACTCCTCTGATCAATCTTAGTCTCTTCCTGCATTATGATATACAGCATTTCCTTCTGTATTTTCTTGCACCTAAAGTACATTCATTTTCTACTATTTTGCACATTTAGAGCCTCATCCTCATATAATTTTTAAATGTGCAATTCTACTGAGCTTCGCAGAATGAAGTGTAAGTGGCATAAAGCAGTAAGAAAATAAAAAGCATCTCCCTGTGCAGCAACACCTTATTACCTCACAATATTGACTCTGCATAAATACATGGACAATTTAAGTGGACATACCAGTTTGAAGAAAGTATCTTTTTGCATTGTTTACAGGATCATCATTATCTTCGGGTGTGAAAAATAATTTCACAGCTTTCACCTTAAAAGAACAATTTTTTTTTCAGTTAAATATAACTATTTGACAGCTAAACAGGTAATCATGCATCCAAATCTGTCTTAACATATTCTGCAAACTCTCAAAATTAAATCAGCTCTTTAGTGTCAAAGTCAAATTCTTCCCTTCACAGAAGATTCCATGAACCACAGAACAATGTATTGTGTCCCTTCTCAGGTTAAAAAGAGGTTTTAGTCACACAGAACACATAAAACAGTTTTCAAAGCCCTGTGAGAAACCAGTCACTTTCTTGGTCACCCAGCTCAAACTTCTCCACTTGAAATTGTCATCATTCTATCCTGAACAGGAAGGCTCCTTCCTTCCATCCTGCATGCTTCATGCAAAATTTAGACTGAACACTTTCCCACAGTCTCATACAGAGGGACAACTATTTTTTGTTTCTTAGCACTAAGCTGTATAAGGTTAGATGACACCGTGACAAGGAAAACACTACAGTAATCTCTGCTACTTGCAATACTGAGGAACTGCTCAATTTGTTAGCACTTCTACCAACCTGTGACACCTGGCTCTTGTCCTCCTCTGTACTGGAATGTGCAAGCACATACTAGCACATTTTTAATATAAATAGTAGTTCCTACCTATTTTAAATTAAAGTAATTAAGTTAAGACTAAGGATTTAAATCATTACTCCTCAGGGACTGGCATCTGGTCCAACTGCTGTCTGATATCAGATACATCAACAGCAACTTTCATGGGTGGCCCTCAAATCTTGAATTTTATATTTGAAAGATAAGTTTTCATGATTTTTCTCAGAATCAAAACAAGATTAGAAGAAAAGGACACTCAAGTATCCTTTTGACTTTGTAGTGTCTGATTAGTCTTTCACCTGTGCCAAACACTGCACCACATATACTGAAAAGTACATTTATCTTATTAATTATTACTTAATAAGGTGAGAACTGAGAGTTTGGGAAAGTAGTCAAGGAATAATGGAAAGTAGCAATCTCTTCTATATAGCAAATAAATTACTGCAATGTTGAAAAAGCAAATCCTTTCTTATGAACTTATGTGACATTTTTAAGAAGTAAACAGACCCCCAGCAGGATGAAGAAGCTACAGTTCAGAGGCTATCAGGATCATGAATAAACACTGTATGAAGACTGCTTCTTTTCAGTGTTTAAATCCTGTATGGAATGCAACCACTCCTACCAAGTGGCATGATGACAATTCCAATCACATTCCAATCACAGACAGAATTATCACCCCAGAACTATTTAAAGCTTCACCTGCTGTTTAAAAAAAGGTTTTAGTTTCAGTATGAATATCTTCATGCTTATGTTATCAAAACTGATCTAGCAATCGTTTCCAGCACACAGATGGATTTATCTCACAAATGAAACTGTTCACTGAGAAGCTCAACTCCAGTGCTAGATATTACAACAGTAATATGAAATTCTCTTGACAGTAAGTACTCAAATTACAAAAAAAGGAAATACCATTTTTTCATTCAGTAAAGCCAGTCCTATTTGATCTGTCTGAACAATTTGTCCTTGTCCAAATCTCTGAGGTCCATAGTAATTCACAAAACCTTTGGTCTAGAACGGGAAAGAATAAATATGTTACATGCATGAAAGTACTGGGTATGATTAATAAGACCAGGCATACAATACATACATCTATATTTACATTCAAAATGCATAAAACCAGAATCAGAAGTAACATGAAACAAAAGCAAAACTCATAATCCATTACAATATTTTGGCACTAAAAAAGACATCTAAAAAGACTATCAAGTTCTACCATTGTCTTCACACCATTAAAAAGATCCCAGGTAAATGAAACAAAATTATTTCTATATAGGTAATTATTATTACAATGATAGGTCAAGTCAAAGTAATTAAGCTTTTTAAATGTGTCAGATTATGGAATCTCTACTCCAGCAAATACAGCACAGTTAATGAACAGAAACCACTGGATATTTTTTCTTAAAAACACTAATCTTTTTCACGTGAGATAATTTCTGTTGTTATTGCAATATAAAGGTCAAATGTGAACACTTCTGCTAACTGGGATTTTAAATCTCCTGATGAGTTCTAGGTCACATGTGAGAAGTAAAATCACAGTCATGTGACCCAGAGAGAACACCTTTTTCTAAAAACTAGTAAGCATACATGGAGTAGACAAACAAAAAACATGTATTTGTTTTGCAAATGGTTATGAGGTTCAAATTTTATAATCTTACTTTGGACACCTACAGGTCCCATACGCATTTTTGCTTTCAAAGAAGATGAAAAATGCAAGAAGAAGATGAAATTTCAAAGAAGATGAAAAAAATTTGGATTAATACATATCCTGTTTTGCCATTCATCTTCTGACCAGTAAGGTAAATCTAATAAAGCAAGACACACAATCATAGGAATTTGTGTTCATTTTCCAAACAGCAAAATAAAACAAGCATTATAGTACCAGCTGAATGCTTTCCTCAATTATAAAATTAATTTCCAAAATACATGAAACGTATTTTGCTTTTGCACACTGGGTAGTTTTCATTCAAGATCTTATTCCTAGACCAATCTTCTTAAAGCAATTTATATTAGAGTTATTACTCTGAAAAATAGGGCAAGAAAATCAATACCATAAAAAACATCTACAGTTTTTCCCTTCCATTATCTGCTTTTATTTTTCTTAGTTTAAGAAATGTCTGATGATGGGAGTTTCCCTCAGAGACTAAGGAAAACAGAATCAAAATGCACTGCATTTCAGGGGAATCTTCTTTCTCGGAGATGGACACTCCACATATGTTCATACCAATAAAGTTTTTCATTCAAGCCAACCATGCAAGTTTCTCACATGACCAAAAAAGACAACCAGCTGTCATGTGCACTGAGCATATGTGCGTATATACACGTATCACATCCACATTATATGGATGTGTAAGTAAATTGTTTCTCCCTTCATCTGCCACAGTGAGACCCATCACTTTGGCTGGCTTCAGCTCTGTGCAGCAATGGCTCTTACATCCATACTCATTTGTTTCTGAATTCCCTTTGTCTTTTGCTGCACCACCCTGGGGTCTCCAGTCTGTAACACAGAATCAATTCACTTGTAGTCCCTTCTTAGAAGGCAATTTTACTCCTTATTCCCTAAGTGATGTAGGAAAGACATAAAACTGCAAAAAGCACCAAACTTGGGAAATATTGCCATTATTGTGCTATTAAAAGCATTTTCCTTAAAAGTTCTTTTTATAACATCAATGAATTAAAACTCTGTTCATTGTCAGCAACCATGAGCCTTTCTTACCTCAACACTTTCCATTGCTTCAGATATTCTCTCCTTCAAATCTACAGAAGAGTCATGACTGTGGTGTTGGAGATCTCTCACAACTATGTCAAAGTGATTGCCCTTCAGCTGACCAAGTCTGAGGTGCTGGTATGCTGGACGGATGTTGTATATTTTCACACCCTTTTTTTCCATTTTGTTTCCAATTTCCTTCAACCTGAGTAAATAATTGTGAGAGAGTATGAACCACCCTCTACTAAGCTATAACTAAACTTCTAGTGAATGTCTTTTTCACCTTTGCACTGATATTAAAAACACTTAAAAAAACCAAAATGGAATGTAAAACAATTATTATGAGAAAACCAAATCAAATGCAGAGATAGAAGTCTTAAAATTTAGTTATAATCCAGATATACTTTTTAAATGTTTGCACCATTGGCATTTTTATGATACTGACAGATGCTGGAATGAAGCAATTCATCAAACTTTCTCAGAGTAACTGCACTGAATTTTTAATTTTTTTAACTGAAAAACTAGTCATTTTTTTTACTCTTCACTCATCAAAACCTGTTTTACATTAAAGAGAAAGGAAGAGAAAAGGTAATGTGTTCTAGCAGATTCCAAAACACAATTGCTCTTTCTCAGTCAGCCTTAACAAAAACAAATTCAGTGCAATGATTCTCTGGATGTGCTCTCACATGCTTGTAATTGGAAACACAGCTGACAGTTCAAACATTTACCCTTTAAAATATCCACTCAATCTCTTTGTTCTTATGTGTAAATAAGAGTCATTCAAATCAAAGGAAAATTTCAGCATGAGAGCTTGAATTCTAAGCAATACTTTAATAACTTCATAAACTGTTTATTTATAAAAATTATTTCTTTCTCCTGCTGTGTGGATGCATTTACCTATTTTGCTTCATCATTTAAAAACTAACGTGAAGTTTTGCTAATTATCTCTTGGATAACTGGCCTTACAGTCGAGTTTGCAGTGCAGTGTTACCACTGACTTGAGTGCTAAATTGCATATTCCCTAAGGCCACAAAAGATTAAAGCCATTTCCACTGTGCTCTATACAGGCAAGGGGAAGACAGGTTAGTACGAACATTTCAAGAGATAGTACCATGTTGATACTTAATAACACCAAAAACTAGGTGCTAAACTGCTTGCACCCAAATTCTAAGTACCTCTCAGGAGTCACCTTCCTCACAACCATAGGCTGCAAAGTGATAGCCTTCTTATCTTTGATGCCAGTGTAACTGAAGTCTGAAGGAAGAATATCAAGTTCAGCTGCCAACAAGCCGATTGCTTCTAGTGTTTCTAGGTTTTCTTTCTGAAGGGTGAAAGCTGAAACAATCATCTCAGAATTATTAGGAACTTGTCTTTATGCTTCAGTGTTCTGCCATGACAGATCGGTAAGTTCTTCCCCTCAAACTGTAACAGCATGGAAACTGCAAAGAAACTGTCCTCCTACCCCACAAAACTAAATCAAATGGGCCTTTAACAGCACAGAAGGAAAAAAATAAGAACAGTACACAAAACTCAGACCAATTAAAAAACTCTGATGCCTTTAAAAATAGTACCTCATAAAATGCAACAGACATGCATAGTTGTATTGCAGGAAACATTCTCTGCATCAGAAACTGATTTAAAGAATGAGATCATAAGTCAACTTTGACCTTAATAACTTGTTCAGTATCTAGGTGCACCTCCTAAAATCCCACAATTACTTTCAAGAGAAAGTTATCACCCTGGGAATGCCACAGAGTTAGTTACTGGGTACAACCAAAAGAACCATAACCATTATCAGTGAGCAGTTCATGTCAAAGTGGTGCAGTAACTTAATTCCTCCATTTCATTCATCAGGGATGTAACACCACTGCATTGATTATGATTTATTTCAACATAAACAATAGTTTGACCAGGCCTGTGTGTCATATAAAAATGATCCTAAGTTTCAGTCCTTCTACAGAATACCATAAACCTGCCACCTTCATTGAAAATGTAGTATTTACCTGCATAAACATCTTGCTTCTCCTGAAAACCACCAGCAGACCTTTTTCTGGACCAACTTTTTTCTCGAAACCGTACCATTATTGACATATTTGGCTGATCATTGACATCTGTCACAGTAAAAGATTTTGTTTCTAAAAGCTTTCCAAACTTTCTATTGATAAAGTGGTGAACTATTTTTCTGTGCTCTTTGTTTCCATCAGGCTCAAAGGAAAATGTAGAATTTTCTAGCTTTGCATCTAAAAATTTAAAGAAATCACTTGTTTCCTTTTCAGTCACTAATTGACAAAGTTCTCTGTAATCAGGATTTCCTTTTACAATCATTTCACTGTCTTTTGTAACAGTGACTAGAAAAGGGAATTTCTGCCTAACAGCACTGTGCAAATCAGCTCGAGTTTTCTTGTCCAGCCGAGGTCCTAGCGAGAACTCCATAGTGCCAGCATCCGCGTTGTTTTCCAAGCCCCACATATCCTTCAGATCACAGGCAAATTTGTTGAGCAGTTCGCTCACAGGCTTGCCGAGTAAGGACTCCAGCACAGGGGCTTCCCCGAGGCTGGACTGCAGCTCGGGGTCTCCCTCACTCTCACTTTTGCCGGGGGATGCGGCACAGCCGCCTCCCGCCCGGCTTGGGCACCCAGGGGCACCCGGGCCGGGGGGCTCCGTCCTCCGCTTTTTGGGCTCCCGCGGGCACGGGCTGCCCTGTGCCGGTGGCGCTTCGCTGGTCTTCTGGAGCAATTCAGCGCGGGTGTCCCTGAGGAAGAGCTGGGGCACCTCCAGCTCTGTCACTACGAAGTCCCTCGGAGAGTTTTTGATAGTGCCGCGGAAGCCGATGTGCTCCGTCAGGTAACTGAAGGAGGGCAGCATGGCTGCGGCCTGCCCCGCTCCTGCAGCGGGTGGAGACGGAAGAGTGAGAGGGGCGGAATAGAATCAACGCACCTGAAACTTCCAACCAACTCAGCACCAACCTCCTCACCAGAAACCCCTGCTCTCCGCTGTCCAGCTGGGTGGAAGGGAAAGCTCCAAGCACAACCTTCACCTGCCTCGGCAGACCTATCACAGACACCGGCCAGACCTGGCAACGAAACATTAAACAAACGCGTATTAGCATAAAAAAGTCCATGCTCGTGAGCCCCTAAATCCCGCTGCTCTGGCACAGAGCCGCACTTCCCTCTAGCGGCGGCACGACCCCCTGGAGACCTCGGCAGCAGTTCAAAAACATCAAAGGTCAGGTCCCACCACAGGAGTGTGACGCAGTTACACGGACAGATACTCTCATGTATGTGCTGTGTAGAAATAGGCAAAGATAGGCATATGCAAGAAATCTTCAGTTAGGAATCTAAATGGTTTTGGCCCGAAGGATGATTATTTTAGGATCCATCACACACAGTGTTTAATACATTTATACACATGCATATACTTACACCTACATACAGTCTCCTTAGTGCTGTTCCCTCTGTGTTGGTTTTTAAATCAGCACCCTGCTAGATAGCTTTTCCTTTTTATTTAGACACTTGCTGTTGTTCATAGCCAGACACGAGCCAGAAAGAGTTCAGAATATGTAAACATTGCATTCCCAGACTTCTTTCACTTTGCAAAGGGAAGTCGAAAAGCTCCCCAATAACAGGATGTAGGTTTCTCCAATGAAAAACAGCTAGGGAACTCCCCGAGCCTTTCAGTAAGTCCAGCAGTTTTCCAGCCAAAATCTAAAAATTACCTGATGAGGAAGTGGCACCTTCAGTAAGGGAAATGGAAGCAGGGGTGCCTTGACATGGCCCACACAGCATATTTTAGGCACAGATTTGTGCATGATGTGAAAGCCATGCCAGGGAAACTCATCAGCCTAGATTTCTACCACCCTCTGGATGCCACAGGTCCCAGATATGCAGCACTGAAATACTTAAGGATGACATGTCACACCTTTCTGGCACAGCTCATTGAGTGTTTTTCAGGTAAAAGCACATAAAATAAATAACACATAAACACTGGCTTTTCCTTTAGTTGAAGAAAAGAAACAGAAAGACATTTAACTAGGAAACCAAAGTAAAAAATTAGATTTGTGCCTATGTAGTGATTTTGCATCAAAATAAGCAGTTTAGAAGGAGGACAGAACCCATCAGTTAGAAAAATGCAGCATTGCTTTCTGTTTCTGTTTGCTTACAACACAAACAGGTTTTGTCTCTTGCTGTCTTGGAAGGCTGCTGCATTTTACATTATTTGTGAATTACATACTTTTAATAGCACCTAATGAGACATCTTCTGCAGAATCCTCCTCTGTTCATAAACACGATCCATTGCTTGCATGCGTAGTATCACGTACCAAAAATAGCTCACAGCTCCTACCCATATTGTGAATATAACACACAAAAGAAGCACCATAGAAGCAGCACACAGAAATAGAAATTGTGGACAAAGTAAGAAGGATTATTGTAATTCAGACTCCTGTAAGTGCATTGGCATTGTTTTTCCTTACATGGTGTTGTCCTATTTTTAGTAAGATTCATATCTTATTTAGTACTTGAAGGTTGACCGGGATAGAGACAGGTGAGAAAAAAACATGCTTTTCCAAAGTAGGTGTAAGCTTCCGAAGAAAAAAGTATCTCTTGCAATTTAAATTAACCTTCACACTTTTAATAAGACTAATGTTGGGGGTTTAATATAAAACCTAATCCATTAAATTTATAGAAGAGAGTAAGAGATTTTCATGAGCTCTGAAAGAAACAGGACCAGTGTGTACCACAAATAGTGGTGAGGATGCATGGTGAAGGTCAGGAGAGTGGTCATATGGTGAAGAATGTTTTTAGTGGTCGCCACTTCTCAGCCATTTTTGCTAGGGCCCCCAGTCCCTCTGGGCTGGCCTCAGTCTTGTCTTTTCCACATCCCTTCCTCTGAAGTTTGTTCCTATTTCCCCCTGGGCCGGTCCTGCTCTCCCCTGTAGAAGGCTGGGCAGTAAGGGGTTAAGTTACCCCTGCCTTGGCCTGCTGAGGAAGCCTGGCTCCACTCTCACTCACCTCCCATCACTCCTCTCCACCCACAGGTCTTGACCCCAGGAGTACAGATTTCTAATTTCTTCTCCAAACTCCTCAGCCAGTTGCAACTCCCTGCCCGAGGCACCTCAAGTCCCCTCCCCTCATGATCTTGCCCAGCCCATCTCAAAGCTCCACCTGCTACCCTGGTTCTGCTGTCTCTGTTCTCCCTCTGTCCAAACTTATCTTGCACTTTCATGGTCTTGCAGTTTCTTTTCTTCCTTTCAGAATTCATCAACCTCTACACTATCCATTATTTCCTTTCTTATTTACAGTCCCAGTTTCCTTATCCAACAAGTCCCAGGTAATGCTGTAATTAATCCAGCCATCATAGCAAACTTTATCCAAGTTTTTAAGCCCTGAGGAAAGCCAGGGGAAGAACATCAAAGAAAAAGGTCCTAGAGATCCAGTGGAGACCTTGTTTAGCCTCTTTAGTTTCATTAGGAAAGAGTTTTACTTGTCTCAGGGGAGCCTGTCAAAGAAACCCCTAGGAAGAGGAATCACTTCTCTCTGCTGTCCTGGAGTAGAGTTGTGGAAGAATGAGTCATTTTGCAGATCAAAAGGCATGGGAATTGTTCACATTTACAGGAGACATGTATTTGAGATCTAAGCTGAAAACACACTGATTAGACAGGAGATCAAAGTAAGAACATTGAATACATGTGACCCAGATGTAACATGGCCACAATGCCTTTATGGCTTTGTCATGTTATGCCAAGCCACATTTCCATTTAAAACCAAACAGTACCTTATCTGAGTAGAATGGGACATCACAGACAAATGCAACTTTCACCATTTTGCTTAATATATGTAGTTTAATTTATTTTTCCAGGTGCTTGAATGCATAACATCTGTTGCTTTCATCCTTAATTCCCAAATGATCCACTGCCAAACCACTAAGGATGGAATTTTACTGGTGCCATGTGCTCCTAGTTCAAGTATATGTCATTTCACTATTGTTGCTGAACCGCTTTGTCTCCCCAGGGAAACCCGACCAGAACTGCAAAGAGACACCAAACAAACACACCCTGCATGGCTGTGCTGGCCATGTTCACTGTGGAGTCACCTGGACGTTACAGGAGGACTGAAGGGAAACCATCTCTGGGGAATCAAATCACAAACTCATTCCACCATCTAGTACAACAGGCTCCAGTCCCACAGTTATGAAGCAAGAGGGATAGCTGTGGCTTTTAAGCAGATATGAATAGCAGATTTTGTGACAAAAACGCTTATGTAACTATGCATGCTTCAGAGTGACAACATAATTGTCAACCAAAGGATGTCAAAAAGAAAGATAAAGAAGTGCAAATATGTAACATTTTTAATGATTTCTAAATTGTTAAACATGATTTTCGAATGATCAATTAGCAGCTATTGTACAGCAAACAATTATATACATAATGTAAGTAGCATAAAGTCTTCTCACAAGTAATTTCTCCAGCATCTGAAGGCCTCATCATGTAAACTGATGCAATTTTGCTGAAGTTTTGCCAGTTAATGACCTGCCCAAATGCAATGAAAAGGGGTTTCATGTTTTTCTTTTACTTACTGCATTCCATTTGGTTAATTAAAATAACAAAGTATAAACAGTCTAAGTTATGAGGTCTTGATATTTGGAGGCATAGTGGTTTCAAACATTAGGGCAAGAATCAGCTGCAGTTTCAGGAGCACCCTAGCAGAGACACCTAACCTAACGTATATAAGGCAAAGACTGCAATGTGCAACATCAGAACCTAGCATTAATGAAAACTAGCATTTGAATCATCTTGCTAAAGACAGCAGTAATAATGACAGCTACCTATTAAATACCTGAAAATGTTCTTTATAGTGTTTTAAAGGATGTGAGGAGAGTAAAGTTTTCAAAACACCTCAGTATCAGTCAGCAAGAGAGGAGAACACACAGAATGTATCATCTGCTGACCAGAGGCACTAATTACATTCTCAGCACCTGCCTTCATGTTCTAACCCACTGATCTCATCCCATTCTTATGTCTTAACACTCCCATTCTTTCCATGTGGGAAGGACCCCTATTAGCAATAATTTAGTACCAATCTCACCGTTCTCTAACTGAGAGAAGCAACTTAGGGGTCATGGTGAACTATTGATTAACATCACCCCACTCTACACTTTGCCATGACTGCCTCATAAAATCCCTGCCACATTGTGTTAAATTTACCTCATTATAGGTCATTGGATCAAGCACATAGACCAATGTGTGCTGTGACACGTAGGAGAATTATACAACAAAGGCCTCATAAAATCAGGCCTGCTCTATTAAATTAATAGCTAGCTTGTCATCTTTTCTAAGTGTAGTTAAGCAATTTACAAGTTCCCATGCAAAAACAATCTTGGTATGAAAAGTTTGTTAGCATAGCCACTATTCCTGAGTTGAAAAACAAACGCACCTGCTATAACAAAGGATTTGTCCCATGAGAATCAGTAAAGAAAATACGTAAATAACCCAAGAATACTGAGATTTGATAGACAACTAGCACACATTTTACTAACCAATTAGTTGGCAAGAAAGCTATTAACCAATTAAAGTTGCACACGAGGTCTGCAAAAACTGTATAAAATGAGTTGTGAGAATAAAGAACTGGTTTTTCCCCACATGAAAACAATGAAGTCTCGGCTAACTTATTACAATATCTGATGACCCGCCGCGATCGCGGGAGGCGACGGCCGAGCCGGTCGCGAAAAAGGAAGCGGGCCAAGCTGAGAAGGGACGCGAGAGACGGAATATGCAAAGTCGCGAACGAACAGACTGCAGCGACACGAAATTCAAGCAGCGAATACACAAAGCAGCGAAAGGTTACGGCTATAGCCGGCCGCGCAAAATACACCAAGACAAGAAGCAGCCGGCGGAGCGGGAGCCGGGCGGGGAGCGCACGGGGAACGCACAGAAACAAACCCAGCTCCCGGGAAGGGGCCGCCCGGGGGCAGTGAGCATGGACCGAAAAATGCACTGTGGCCACCGAGATGGAGGGAGACAGCGGCCTCAAACACCGTGGTGAGTGTACGGGCAAGAACCGGAGATGTGGGAGACACGATCTCGAAATGGGGGAGAGCACGGCCCTGAGCCGTGGGGAACGGCCGAGAGCCGGGAAATAGATTGCGTCCGAAGAGACGCGGGGCATGGTCTGAAGGAACGTGGAAATACGATGAGGGGAGCCGCGGAGACGCGATCGAAAACCGTGGGAGACCTACGGCCTTGAATGTGTGGGCACTTATATTACGCAAACAGGGAATAAAACAGGATGAAAGGAAATTGCGAACTTTATTACGATGGCGTAGAAAACAGCGTGAGAGTAGATGTACAAAACGCCTTTTCTATCGAAAGGTGGGACGAATTGGGACAGTTTTTGTGGGCAGCGGCCACAGAGGAAGATATAGTAGCCACAAAATAGTTACCTACATGGTGTGTTGTTAGAAATTCGCTTAAAAAATTACAGTCTGCTGAAGGGACGGCAGCTGCTGCAGCAACCGCCCCCTCCCCCCGCGAGCTCCAGAGACCTCTCGGTCAGTATCTCCTGCGTCTCTAGGTCGGTTTCTGTTCCCTCTACCCATAAACGACAGAAAAGTTACCTTTTAATTCCGTTTTTCATGTTGAAAAGACTATTAAAAAATGTCATAGCCACTTTGCTGTCAATCTAAGCCATGCAAAGACGCCGGCCGCACCAGGAGCCGAATAAAAAGCCAGGAAACGGAATCTGATTGCATGTGCCTGTGTAAAATGGTTCCGGCGGGACACAGTCTCCGCAGGCGGCGATGCGGTGTGGCTGGCTCCCGCTCCCCGGGAAGCCGCGGTGGCGGGCGGTGGCCGCGGCCGCTCCGTGCGGGTGAGTTGTATCCTCCAGAAAACCCCGAGCCCCGGGCGTCGCTCGGTTCGCTGCTCCATACGGAACTCGCGAGCTCTGCAGACGGCAGGAACCGGACAACATTTCCTCCAACACAACTCCTTCCCGGAGCTGAAGACTCCAAGGCCATTCCCTCCCCATCTGTGCGCGGGCTTTTCAACAGCCCCGCCGGCTCTACCGGGCCCGGCCCTGCATCGGCGGCCCCTCTCTGCGGGCTCCGGGGCGGGAGGTGGGAGCCGGGAGCCACAAGCCCCTTGTGCCTTTTTAACCTTTTCAGTATTTGTTTTTGGTGTTTTTCCCTCTTTTGCTACATACGGTCGTTAGAGGGATTTTTTTGTGTTTCTTTTCCCCCTCCGCTTTTCTACCGTGAGTGTTTCGGAGCGGGGGGGGGGGGACGGGGATGCAGTGGCCCCAGGGGCTGTGCCGGGCCGAGCCGAGCGAGCCGCGCCGAGTCCGCAGGGCTTCCATCGCCACCGCTGCCCCGAGTTAAGAATCTAACCCTTAGGGATGTGAGTACAACACGGCAGCGTTTGTTGTTTCCTTTCCCCCGCAGCGTCTGCAAGGTGGCAGTGGCCGGAGTTTTCTTTCTCTTCCCTCCCCGTCTCCTTTTTTCCTGCGGGCAGCACTGTCTCCACCACTCCAGCGCGGAGTGGTTTCTGACTACCTCTGTTTAATGAAGCTTTACGTACTGTGTATGCCTTGAAAGCGTGTTGATATAGGTTTTCTAAAGTTAATTTTGTTTCCTGACTGAATTCTAATTTTTTACAGTTTTACAGTTGTTGGAGAGATAGAAAGCAGTAAATGCAGCGCCTCACTACCTATCAAAGATTTCAACATAGTCTGATGTCTTTGAGAAGAATGTTAACAAATTTGCCAGATGAAATTACACAAAATACAATCGTGAGAAGCCTCTCAGCTGTTCAGCAGTCTGCCAAATTACACGTTATTTTTTTTTCAGTAACCCTGCACTCTGAAAAGTCTTCCTAAATTTGTTTTCATGAAATATGCAGTTGCCATGGGTTTTTCTCGTAACTAAATTACGTATAAGTTTTTTATGCTTGTTGTGACCTTTATCCTTCCAGTACACCATCATGCCGTTATTTCTCTTACAGATTGTTCACTTTTTCATTTTCTGTAAAAAACTGTATAAAATGAGTTGTGAGAATAAAGAATTGGCTTTTCCCACATGAAAATAATGAAGCCTTAGCAAACTTATTACAATGAATGTGGAAGCAGGAAACAGAAACAAGGTTTTCTCCTTGCTGAGGATGTATCTACAAATAGTGGCCTGCAGATTTAGACACTTTTCTGCTTTCTGTTCTCCCATCAGTTTCACATTCTGACTGTAGAGTAAATGACCATCACCACAGTCTTGTCTGTAGGCTGCCAAGGAGTGCAGTATCTTGGGAAGGACAATCTGAATCTCATCAGTTTGAGAAGAATATTAAACCAGATCTTACCCTTTCTGATTAACATGTATAGTCTTGCAGTACTATTTGTTTTCTTTAGCTGTGATTTGGAAAATACTGTTTTTTTTCTGCGGTGAACTCAGTACTGTGTGATAGGTCTAATTTGCTGCAAAATTTGCTTAGATTTAAGACAGATGCCCGAAAGCTCCATTAGCTATCACAGCCAGCCTTGAGGCACAAGCCACAGAGCTTTGAGAACCCCTGCAAGTGCAGAAAGGGTGGTTGTGCAGAGAATGGCACTGTCACCTGGCGGCACCCAGGGACACTGAGCAACCTTGCTGAGTTCTGCAGTCCCTGGGGTTTGTATGGGCCAACTGGCATTGCTCAGAATTAGCTGAGCATGATGCCTGTGTGAGCAGGGCTAAGCAGGTACACACCAGTCTGTGGGGCTGCTGATGGTGTCAGACAGATGTATCTTCTCCTGGATGCTTCTTTCCCCTGCAGCAGGGAGGGCAAAGGAGCACAGCTCACAGGGCTGAGCCACAGCAACTTGTGTGCTGGAACAAACTCAGAGACAAGCTCAGATGTTCAAGTTCAGTGCAGTGGTCTTTCTACAATAGTGCTTTGAATGTCTTTGTGGTTCTCTGTTTGCATTCTCTCCTTGGCATTCTCTCCTTAGCAGGGATGGTGTGAGAAAAAACACTGAATAGTGTGAAACTTGCAGACATTTGGATAATGGGGCTGTGTGGCTTCCTCAGATGCATTGTTAGGAGCCATATAGCACACTGGCGATTTCTTAGGAAATGCAGGGGCTTTATTATTTTGTCTACATAGGTACATAATTATATAGGGGTTAACACCCCTGAATCTTGCAACAGGCTAAATCTTTCTTTTCTATTTTCTGTCCCAAGGTGAAACTTTTTTTAAAGACACTTCAGTAAATTGCTTCATCCATCCCAAAGTTCTGTCAAGGTAAAAATTACATTTTGTTTCTCTCTTTTACAAAATTAGAAGGGTAGTTTTACCATGACAATAACTCAGGAACATTTAGAGAGGAGGAGGCAGACTGTCACCTACTAAACGCACCATGCAAAATAAAAATACATACCCTATACTTTATAGCTAGAAACATGGGGTTTTTTTAGTTAAAGGTTTAACTTGGTATAAGCAGTAACATCAATTACTATAGACTAAGTAGCCTAAATTAAAATGGTAATATTGGGCTATGAAGTGTTCTCAAATAAGGTAAAAATGGATATGAAATACTTTCATCTGTGTATATGGTTGAATGAACTATATGAGATTGAATGAGATTTGTTAGGGTCTGGCTGCACTCAGGTGACTGGTCTGCTCTACCAAGGCTGGATGACTGCTTTTTTATACAAAGGGGCCCATCCTAGGAAATCAGCTGCTGCACAAAAAACATCATTAGTTACCTGACAGTATCCTGATAAAACCCAAGACATTAAAAGGATGAGGGATGAAGGCATAAGACTCTTCTCATGTGAAAGGATTGGAGTTACCAATGGTCAAATGATGCAGTAGAAGCAAAAGTGTCATGATGGACACCATGAAGCATATTTCATGTGTGGTTCCACACGATGTCCAGCAGGGACACTATGGCATTCAATGGTGATATGATGGCAAGTACCACCATGTTTATTAACAAATTAAATTTCTTAAACCATATTTAGCTCAAGCTGGGAGTTGCCATAATCATCACAAAGCAATGAGGTGACCTCCAGCAGCCATGTTCATGTGCACATTTGAGGAACAGGACACCCCAAGGTGCTCCTATCCTTTGTAATTCCAGATGGAATCCAAGCCTATGTCCATGTCTGAGACCTGTGTCTGGGCACTTCTGTGCCGTATTAAAGTTTTACAGCACAGCATTTAAAAATCTTTTTGGGGGAGCTGATCACCTGGCAGGACTATGAAAGAGGATATTATGACTGCTTGGTGAGTGTTGGCATCTGCCACGGAAATTTGACTATCTTAATTAAGGTCAGATGGAATAAATGCATAGTAACACAACAAGCAGTGCAGAAAAAACTAGCTAAAAGCTCTTATGCACCTAAGGTTATCAGGATGCCGCTATTCTGGAGGAAGCACTACTTAAGAGTAGTGGGAGCTGGTTAAAAGACAGAAAGCAAAATAGGGCTTAAGTGTCACTTACAGGATGGGGAAAATTCTGGAGTATGCCCAGGTACAGATGCTGGAACTAGTTTTATTCAATATCTTCATGAATGACCTGGAAAACCAAGTATGCAGTGAAACCCCCAATTATCCATACCTTAATATTATAAGTAGTCAAATGCCACACCAATGGAGAGGAGACATAGAAGGGCTTCACTGACCCAAGCAAAAGTGTAAAGTTCCCCTTAAAAGAAAAAATCCCCTTCAGAAGAGACTGCATCTGCACTAGTGTTCTTTACTGACACAGCTGTGCAGGAGAGGACTTCTCATGTGGGCAAGGATTTTCTCCTTCATGGGAGAGGCTGTTATCCATGAGATTGTAGCAATAGATGTTCCTTTTCCAGGGAAAAAGCTCAACCTTCATTTTCTATCAATCACAAATTGCCATATTTCAGAAAGAAACTTAAGGCTCATGGACATCTTGCAGGTCTTTCATCTTTGCTGGATGAAACAGATTGCACAAAAACAGATCCACAGAGGACTCCAGTAACATTTCCAGCTTCCAGATTGGATTCAGTATCTGATGACAGCTTATTATGTGTGAGAATACTGTGTTGTTCCATTCATCATTATATGTAAAGCAACATTTTTTACTTTCCAAATTTGAAGAGTTATGAGACTCTCTTTTCCCTGAGTTGTTCAAGGAAGCAAAAATCTAACTCCTTCATATTTGCAAAGAATAATGAGATCCCCTGTCCTCCATCTTAGTTCAAGCCTGTTATTCCTGTCCAGAGTCTTCATCACTACTAACCCAGTGTGATACTGATAGCTATTAGTGCAAGCATAGTGACAGACACTTGCAGAGCTGAAGCATTGAAGTCTGTTTCTTTTGGAATGGATGTCACTGAACTTTTAGGAGTAGGATTTAGCATTGGATTAAGACAATGAGGTCTTGCTGTTGAAATTGTTTAAACTATTCAAGGAATACTTATAGGTTCTTGTGCTGCTTTAGAGAACTTTGGTACTCCAAGCCATTTGGAGGTGGCACGGGACTTGCATATGACACTGAATTTGCAAAATATTTGACGTTTCTGGCATCAGCAGGTGGTATGTCTCACAAGCATTTAAAATTACACAGGATCTACATATATGTAACTGAATCCAGATGTCCATGAGTGTACTCTCAAATGAAATAAACTTGAATTTTGGCAGCTTAGATTTAAACAGCTAACTTTTTGAGCAACTAGTGTCAGATGAACTTTGTTTCTATCATATTTGTTCATGTAATGAATATAGGTTTCCTCCACATTTTCTTATCACCTCACACTCATTACACTGACTTTAACTATCTGTGATCTCCTGTTCCCAAGTGGCCAGGTAGAGTATGAGATCACAGCCCTTAGATTCACAAGCATTAAATATACACACCTTGTATGTATCTCCCAACATGAACAGAAGTTGCATGACCATGTCTCCAGATAGCTTTAGTCAGGTCAGCCACCACACTTAAATAAATTTGCAGCAATGTTATCTTGGCTCTGGGCTGGGCACATGCTTACCCTGGCTGCTGGCCTTCCTCCTACTCAGCAACCGCTCTGCTGATGGGCAAGATCAGGCTGACCAGGGGCAGCTGGCATTGCACTGTTTACAGACCAGAAGGGAGGCTGCTGGTAGGGTTTAAAATACATATTTTACAGCATGCCAGTGCAAGGCAGGAGCCAGCTTTGTGATATTTGGCTAGTACGAAATATCTATCCTTGATGCTTTAGGGAATGAGAAAATAAACAGCGCCAAATATGCAAATTGAAATAATTCTGTTCCATACATGCATTTTACTAGTGTGATAGTGTGCCTGGCAATTATGTCCTCAGCTAACCCTATATCTAGGTGATTTCTCACTCCCGGGGCCAGCCCTCTGTGATTATCAGTTATAAAATTTGTGTTTTGCACTCTACCTTGAAAATTATTAAGCTGGGCATTCCTTATACCTGCCTGCAACTCACTGCAGGTAATTTTGAAAAACATGGTAAACAAGAGAAGCCCTGTGTTTCCACAGTGGTATGACTTGGCTAGAATATCACTTGTAAATTGACATTTATATTTAAATAATGAACTTTTTGTTGAATCTGATCTTTTTTGAACTCTTGCACTATAAAATACATATGCAGGAGTAATATGTGCAATGATTATTTTTTATACTTTTTAACTTTCAACTTGCTAAAAAAACTGCTGTAAACAAGTTCTTGGGTTCTTATATTTTTCACTACTATGTGACTTCTGCAATACTATTAAATGAAGTCTTTCATACTTTTATCTGAACTAAAGGTAATATTTACTGGAGCATACTTCTATGAAATTTTTCATCAAAGACCTCTTTTGCAAAGACTCTGAAATCCACTTCACACAGAGATACTTCAGCAGCTGCGTACTTAACTGTCTGACGTAAGAGGGATGTTTTGTGACATCTGGGGTCATGAAGCAGCTTACAGCAGTATTCAAAAGCATCTATGAACAAATCCAAGCTACCTGTATGAACACAAGCACTCTCCATTTCCTTGTAAAGCCTGACTGTGAAGGAGTTCATTATATCTGTGCATGTATGTGTATGTGTGCAGATACAATCACTGGTGACTGGCCCTTCATGGCAGACCAAAGTCAAACAGCAAATGAAAACGGGGACATGAAAAACAACCTGCTCTGCAATCACTTTAGTTCTTCCTTATATTCGTTTTATTTTTTTTTTATGAAGGAGATCAATTATACCAAACAAGCAAGAAACCAAACATGACAATTATTCACAGTCCAACACAAATATGTAACCAAGCAGCAAACACCCCAATAAAAAGTCACAAAGATAAATGAGTGAAAAAAAAGAAAATGGTGCATGTTGCTTGGCGTGGATATGAGTAGGATGGCGTAGGATGTGCATAGCACAGGCTATAAAGCACCTGCTCAAAGCCAGAAGTTGGAACTTTTCTACCATATCCTGGTTACTCAGAAATTGTTTTTTAGTGAGGTTGGTGTAAGCTTAAAGCCCCCATGACACCTGATGATGGCTCTGAAGCACTGTCAGGAAAGAGAAAATAATGATATCTGGGACTCCCTGGAAGTGTAAGAAGTAGCATATTTCCAGCCAGATTCAAGAGGCCAGGATGTGGTCCACATGGCAGTGAAGTTTTCATTCCCCTTCTACCTGGGGTGATTCACTTCAATCCCCATCAGTACTTAAGATGTTGAGTCACCCTAGGTGACCACAGAAAGCTACAAAAGCCCTGTTTCTCCCTGTGACTGAACCACAGTGTTTGCTTCCTGCCTTCTGGAATTTCCTTATATAAATTGGAACTCAGGGGATTCCCTCTCCTATTGCTTTTATAAGAGCTGTTCCTAGGCTGTCCTCACTTTCCCCTTCCTGGACACACTGCTGCCTGACACTGCACTTTTGACCTGCAATCCTCTGCCTATTTTTTTTTTTTCTTTTCTTCTTTTGTTAAGAAAAGGGATTTCCAGCGGATTTTCTTATATCATCTGGTTTCTGAGAAGCTCCTAAATAATCTTGCAGATTTCTCCAATACCTTTGGTTCCTTGAATAAAACTCAGATTACAACTGCACAAACCAGAGAAAATGGGAGTCCCTGCTCATTGGTCCCTTGCCCCAGCTGAGGGGCTCCTACCCATCAGCCAGCTCCCAACTGGGAACCTCCAACCCAGTACCCATATACACTGTGAGCTCCCACAGTTATGCCAGACCTTTTGAAAGCTTGAGGGTCACATACCTCATCCATCACATAGGTCAAACTCAGCCAGAGCTCAGATGAAGAAGTCTTCAGGTTGATTTTTACAAACAAATCTCCAGTGTGATCTGAGGACAAGGAGGATGCTCTTAGAGCCTGGCCCTTGGCTTTGCTGCTCAGCTGAGGTTTTGAGAGTGCTGAGGCAGTTAAATACATTAAAGCCATCAGCATGGTTCTCCATCTCACAAATGCTTGAAAAACATGACAAAGATAACAAGTTTTAAAGCAGGATGGAAGGTTTATTCAAATTAACTTAAATCAGTGAAATATTCCTAACTGACTCCACTGATTTTTAAGCTGGATTATTCCTGAAAGTTTTCAAGGCATTTTTAGAGCTTTGGGGAGCTAGAGGGAACAATATACCAAGAAAATACAGTAAAGCAAGCTGTGAGGAATTGGGAAGGCAACAAGACTTCTAGAATTTTTGAACCACGTTCCAGGGATTTGGCACTATACTCTCAGCCATAATAAAGAATCCCACAAAACGGGAAGATGGTAGCATTTACCCTGAAAAGAAATGGAAAAGGTATTAGTATTGTTACTACTATATCTCTGAGCCCAGAGCCCTTCTCTTGGCCCCAAAGGAAGCGAAGCTGTCACATCTCTGTAATAAATTTATGGGACATGAAAACAACAGTGGACACAAACCAGGTGTCTCAGCTCTATCCAGAATCCAAGCTTACTTTATCCACTGTTTCTGAATAAGTACCATAACTGCATAAGGGAATGTTATATCCCAAATGTATCCAGATAATGCATACATATTTTAAGTTTTCTCCTTTCCATAAAAAGCAAAATAGTAGTTTCTTTACCATTTAAAGAAGTATCACTGAATGGGCTCTTTGTGAAGCCAAGAGTGCATATACTTGTCTTGGCATTATGGAAATGATGGGGATGTACATGGATTAAACTTTTGCCTGACCAGATTTCACGTTCTTAGCAGGTTTCCCTGTGCACACCACTGGAGCACTTGTAGGTCACTGGAATCAAATGTCCATTGGACAGGCGAACGTTTTGGGACCCCCTTGCCCTCCTACTGTGCAGTCAGGAGTTGGTGCAAGGGCACCAAAAGGCTGCTGAAAGGCGGGAAGAGATGGATGGATGGATGGATGGATGGATGGATGGATGGATGGATGGATGGATGGATGGATGGATGGACGGACGCATGGACGGATGGATGGATACAGGGACGCAGGCAGGGACACAGAGATGGGAGCCCCGCGCGCCTCCGGAAGCCGCCGCCAGGGGGCGCCAAGGCCCCCTCCTCGCCCTCTTCCCATCAGAGGGACGCAAAGACGTTACCAAGTTCCCCAGGGCCGGGGGGAAAGACAAGGAGGCAACGAGTCCCCCCCTCCTCACGGCTGGACATGGGACGCGCCGGGGGCGGGGCCTCTTTCGGCCACCTCTGGGTGGGCCAGGTGGGGAGAGCGCTTCCGCTGTGTCCTCGCGGCGCTGGTGACGTCACGGCCCCGGGGGCTGGACCCCGTCCCCTTAAAGGGGAAGCCGCAAAGGTGAAGGGGAAGTAGCGCGCTGGTAACGCTCAGTGGGAAGCGGGGCTCGGGGGGATCGCGGCCGCTGCGGCCAGGAAGCGACGGTGAGGCGTGAGGGGAGTCCGGGTGGCCCCCGCCGTCGGCTGCGGGGTGCAGGAGGCGCTCGGGGCCGGGAATGGTGGGCGGGCGCTGCGCCGGTGGCGGCGGTCGGGGAGCGGCTGTCAGAGCCGTGAGGCCGGGGGCAGCTGTGGCTCCTCGCTGGGTGGGCCCTTCCCGGCGAACCGCACGGGTAACCCTGTGTCCCACTAGGAGCGGAGGATGGGCGAGCCCATCACGGATTCCACGCGCGTCCGCTGTCTGAGCTACGGGCTGGTGAGGCGGCTGGCAGAGTTCATCGACCCGCAGGAAGGGTGGAAGAAACTTGCGGTGGATATAACCAACCCGTCCGGTGAAAGCAGATACAGCCAAGTGCATATAAGGTCCTACATAAAAGTCTCGTAGAGTAAACTCATTCATTATCCGTTCAGCATAAATACGTTGTTAATCCCATTTTCCATCCCATTACTGTAACTTGCTGCACTTCGTGTGCCGGTGGGCACTTGTGTCTTACAGTCCCGTTTCCTTAGGGAACGCAAGGTAATTACTCCTAATTGTTCTGCAGCTCAGTTTTAAAGCTAGCCTCAGAAAATTGTCTAAAGAAATTAGGATTAATTATAGCTATAGACATAGGTAATTTTAGCAATACAGCACGGGCTGCATAACTTTCTGTACCCTGAGGACTGGTAGACATTGATGTCATTGTGCCCAAGAGACAGCTGGGCTGTAACTCCTAATTCACTGTTTCCAAGAAAATGCCCAACAAATGTGGGGAGCCCGAGGCCTAAAACGAACAAGTTTACTGGAGAAGTAATGCTCACAATATTTTATGAGCACCTCATTGCTTGAAGTGCTTGTTGAATCCTCATTGAAGCTGTTTCAAAGACTTTGAGATTTTTAGATGCTGTATATATCATCTTGGGTTTCCTGTCTTTTTTGGTAATGTTGGTATTAAATCTTTGGTTTTCCTTTCAATAAAAGTATTAAATCAGTCAGAAAACTAGATCTCATTTTCTTCTTAATGCCCATCTCAAAATATTCAAAACAGAGTGTGAATGCTAAATGGATGCAAACCAGTTATTTTTGTCATTTGATCTGGGTCTGACTTTATCTCTCTCTTACGCTTTCTTCTCTGTTAGTCCAAGGTGCCAATATATTATGAATCCTAGACAAACAGCTGAAGCCGTGTATATGTGTATTTCCCATAGTTTTTCCCATATTTTGCATGTTTTCCCCCTGATTTTAAATGTCTTTAGTTTTTTTCGCTGTTTTTTCAGAAGACTTGTGATTTTTGCAGTGCATTCAGATTTTTTTTTCTAGTGGATTTTTTTATCATTTGCCTTTAATCTCTTTCCTTTCATGCTTCTTGAGATAATTTTTTCTTTTTTTGTAATATTGGTCTTAACTTATCTTTTAAGGAGATTTGAGACATTTGTACAAATGGGAAAGAGCCCCACATGTGAATTGCTTTATGACTGGGGAACCACAAACTGTACAGTTGCTGATCTTGTGGATCTGTTGATTAGGAATCAGTTCCTAGCACCAGCAAGCCTTTTGCTTCCAGGTAACTGTTACTCTTGTACATTTTGTACTGTGTTCTCAGTTTTCTAAGATGCTGAAGAGCTTCACACTAACTTGGAAATCAGAAAGGATTAGTGAATATATTTTCCACTTTTTATCACTTGTAATAACAATTTAAATAAGAGTTACAAGTTTCAGTAAGAGTGCTGGAGTTTACACATGGTGGAAGAATATAACCTGGTGACAGTTACATGTCTCCTAATTTTCAAAAAAACTGGCATTAATATTACTTAGTTTTTCTCTGGTTCCTAATGTAGTTAACACTTTTTTCTAAATTCCCTTTTCAGAAGCTGTAAGGATGCCACAAGAAGTTACATTACCTCTTTCTTCACAGGAAACCTTGCCTATACATGAGAAACAACTACCTGTACAGGAAAAAGAAGTGGCATCTGTAAAGCCTGTTTTAGCTCAGAGTACTGAGAAGCAGTATTCACATTCTTCCTACTTAAGTGAAGAAAACAGCAGCTCACAGTCCAGTAACACAGGTAGGCATTTACTTTGGTAGAATTCAGTGCTATTTTTTTGCTGATCTGTCCTTCACCCTATGTGAAATAAATCATAGTGGTGCATGAGAGTGATGACTCTATTCCTGTTGTGGTGCATCTGTGGGAAAACAGCATCTTGCATCTTGCCAGTAAGTTACCTACTTTGAGGGAAAACTTAACTGTTAATTAAATTGCAATTTCTTTTTTGCCACACATAATTCTGTTGCTCTTTTTCAATACTTATTTTATAGACTTCAGCATCTCATGCTTTAAAACTAGATTTTGTGTGTCAGAAATGACTAAGAATACTGGAGAAAAGATGACTAAAGAAAGCATTTTAGGAAAGTGTGTGGTTGTTCTGTTCCTTCCTAAAGGTCCACTTTTGGGTTGCTGCCAGAAACATGATGTAACCTTGGTGTATTTTTAATATATAAGGCAGTGTGGCTCTCTCTGTGATCTGCTACACGTTTAATTTCTACTACCTCTATTACAAGTATGAATCAAAAATACAGTCAGATGTGTGCTACAGTACTAGTTGTGAAGAAGATGATGCATAGGTAATTATATGTGCTTTTCTGCCTTCCTTTTGGGTTTCTGGTATCTTCATCACAGAGCTGGAAGTAAGGCTCCACTGTGTCAGGTTTTGCATAGTAGTAAGTGTGTGTTTTAAGAGAACTGAAACAGAAAACCTGGTTCCTTAAGTGTAAACATAGTGTTGTGCTAAATGTCAATGCCTTTCAGATTTCCAGAATTTTTTGTTTCATGACCTGGAAAGTATTACAAATAATTTTGATGCCCGACCAGAATCAGCTGGAGGTAATAAACTGGGAGAAGGTGGCTTTGGCATTGTGTTCAAAGGCTACATCAATGGCAAAAACGTGGCTGTCAAGAAGCTCATTGCTGTGAGTTGTCCTGGGAATTTTTCATTTTAATGACTGTATTTTATAGTATAGGCTTGTTTATCTTGTTTATTGTGAGAAGTGTTGAATGATACGTTTCAAAAAATGTTGTCACCATGTTACATATTAGTTGGATTATGAAACTTATCCTTAGTCCCATCAGTGCTGTGAGTCAGCACAGTCACAGGAGCTAATTCTTGCCTTCTCTGTACCTCTCCTTTGAGGGGCTAAGCAAGTTGTTAGGAAGAGCAGAGTGCTTCCCCAGTTGTTTTCCCCTCACCCTCAAGAAGAGCCAGAAGAGAAGGGGTCCTAAGGAGGTTTCCATTTCAGATTAAAATGACTGAGATTCACAAGTTAAATAGGTATTGTCAGAAAATTTTAGTCTTCATAACCATTGTTTTGTGCGAGTATTGAATTTTGTAATTAAATGCTATTAGGGGGCAACTGCAGTGAATGGAGTAAGCTGTTGACTGCTGAAACTAGATCCATTTATCCAGTTATAGTGTTCCAAGGAATTTAAAGTCACGTTCTGATACTGCATTTTTAAACCAAGTGGAAGGTGTATTGTAAAAAGTTAACTGAGAAAGGCTTACAATTCTTTTTTTTTTTTTTTTTGTTGATCAGCTGTGCATTTTGTTATGAACCAATGATGTTAATGTCAAATACTTCTTTTTATAGATGGTTGATGTTAGTGTTCAGGACTTGAAACAGCAGTTTGAGCAAGAAATAAACCTAATGGCAAAGTAAGTACATCATTATACAATTTTTGTCTTTCTAACATAGAGATTTGCATGTTAACTGAAAACGTTCCTTATACAGCACAACCACATTTGGTTTGTTTTAACGCATCACCACACAAAGCTGGCTTTGTGCAGTAGAGGTGGAACAAGTCATTGGGAATCAAGTTCCCTCTGCCTTTTGTTTTCCTCAGGTGTTGAGAGTCTATCAGAGCACATGTGAACAAATGGATTTTTTTTGCAATAGGTGTCAGCATGAAAATTTAGTAGAATTACTTGGTTTCTCAAGTGATGGTGCTCAGCCATGTCTGGTGTATGAATACATGCCCAATGGTTCATTGCTTGACAGACTTGCCTGTCTGGTAAGTGAAATCTTTTCTAGCTTTTAATTGCCTTACTTTGCTAATGTATAGGAGTCTGTGGAATGTCTTTCAAATGGAACTGAACTGTGATGGCCAAATGATGTTTTAACTACTTTCTTCTTGTGTCCTAATAACAAGTATTCTTCCAATAAGATTTTACACAAAATTTTAGATAGATTAAAGTCAAATCCGGCTGACAATACAATGTCATTTACTGGGACCTGAACCATCACAGAAGCTTGGACTGACTATGCCTGTGTTGGGGCAGTGCACAGGGCGCTGCAGTCTTCTTCCCAGTTCTGATGTTGGCATGTTCTCTGCTGGTTTCTGAGATTCTGCACTGTGAAATTGACCTTGTCATAGTGGTTGCAATACAATGCTCATGGTCTGCTTATCTCTTTCTGAATTACCTAAGTAAACGTGAATTTCATTTGTAAAAATTATTTTTTTGTGTAAATGCTTCTGATTTAATCAAATGGTGTATCTACTAGGCTTGGCCTTAAGTAAATAATAAGTTGCTTTGGTTTGGTGAGGCAACTCTGTGTATCAAGGACACACAGTCCAATAGGAAGCCAGACTTAGGTAGTAGCTTAGTGTCTGTGTTAATTTGTTGAAGGAGTTCAAAAAATCTGCTTAATACTGAGCAATTGCAGCTTCTGAGGTTGTAATCTGGTGAACATTTTAAATTGATGCTACTTCAACTACCCATGTCCCCAGACCTAAAATGTTAGGCTTGCTTTTTTTTCCACACTGATCCTCTGGTTGTACTAGTTCAAGCATCTGTTAGTTGGAGAAAGATCTGGATTAGGGAACTGATCAGGCTGATAAAATAATACTTGGTGAAAAAAAGATCTAATTTTCACCTGAAGACATTTCGTTTGTAAGGCTGTACAAATTATTCTGCTCCAGTGGAAAAGAAGTGGTGCTATGATGAGAATGAGTAGCAGTGCTTGGGGAAAGGACTAGCTCTGTTAGCACTGCTGTCTCAGTTTAGATTGATTCATTTGCTTGCATACACTGCTACACGTGCAACTATTTTGTTTTTTTAACTGAATCAGTGCAGAAGAGAAACTAAGTGTTATCTAAGGACAGTGCAAGTTTATCTGTAGAAATGAGGAGTGCTTAACAAGGATGTATATGAAAATGTTCATCCGTGTAACTGGCCATTATCGTCAAGTGAGCTTAAAAGACTGGGGGTTCTTGAAAGCTAAAGGAGAAACAACTGTGTCCTTTACAAAGAAGAGACAAATTTGTGATGTAAATCAAGGAATCTAAATCAGAATCTATAAAGTAGAAAGCACCTTTTCTGATAAGATCAGAGAGGTGAGTAATATACTTACTTGAATATATGTTTTTGCTGCTAACTTCATTTCATAACTTCACCAGATATGTTTGATGCACAGACTCTTGCTTGTGTCATCTTCGTGTCTGGATGTTGAGCAGGCAGGGAAGGTGGTAGAATGGTTGAGATACTGTAATCCACTTGCCTTGGCCACTGACAAGATTAAGAACTGGTTTTGAAATGTCGATGTCCTTACTTCTAAGTTAGTAATGTCCTTACTACTTAGTAGCATGAATAAAGCTAAACTCTCAAGAAATCCAAAAACACTGGAAGACTGACTTCTTGTTGTAAAATCTGTGGATTGCTTTGAATTATTTTCTTTGGGTTGAAGGCTCTGGTATCAGTGCCAGTACAAAGCAGGAGTTCAGTAGATACAGATAGGTCTTTACAGAGCAGCTGGCCTTGGAGGGTCAGAGTCAAACATTAACCAAGAACATTTTTGGCAACTGGCAACTTAATCTAAGGCAAAATGCAGCAAAAGAACATAATATGACAAAGGCACACATTTCTGCCCAAGTCAGTTAAGGAATGTATGCTGGTAGTGTTTTTAATCATCTGCTTAAAAACAGCAAAACATAGCAAGAAGTCACTTTTGGGTTGTGGGGTTTTTGTATGTTTGTTTTGATTTATGTGAGTGCATATATATTTTTAAGATTCTTATTTGCCTTTCTCTTTTCTTAATCAAGGATGAAACTCCACCAATTCCTTGGAATATGAGGTGTAAAATTGTTCAAGGTACAGCCAATGGCATCAACTTTTTACATGAAAATAATCATATTCACAGAGATATTAAAAGGTAAACGCTGCAGACTATTGCTGGCTGCATTTTCACTTTTTTTTTTTTTTCATCTTTCCCCTGTTAAAGTAATTTTAGAGAGAACATACTGCAAAAAGCATTACTTCAGTCAAGGGCACAATCTTCTTCATTACCACAATCTTGTCTGTGCCACAAGGATATGACCAGTATAGACTTCAGCTGATTATGGGGCTAGAACCACAGAATTGCTTAGGGTGGAAAAGACCTTTAAGAACATCAAGTCCAACCATTAACCCAGCACTGCCATGTCCCCAGGTGCCCACATCTACATCTCTTTTAAATATCTCCAGGGCTCGTGACTCCACCACTTTCCTGGGCAGCCTCTTTCACTGCTTCACTTGATGAAGAAATTTTTCCTAACACTTAATTAAAACCTCCCATGGCACAATTTGAGACCATTTCCTCTTGTCTTATTGCTTGCTGTTGGGAGAGGAGACTGATCCCCACCTGGCTCCAGCCTCCTGTCAGACAGTTGTAGCAAGTCTTCCCTGAGGCTCCTTCTCTGCCAGCTCCCTCAGCTGCTGGACAGCTTTCCAGCCGTGAGAGTTTTGCATGCTAATTGTAATTTGTGTTAGAAATGTAATGTGTAAATTGTAATTTGCAACATAATCTGTTACTTTCAAATAGTTGAGTGCCATGAGAACACACAAAGTACTGTACTTTAACAACTGCTTCTAATGAAGCTGCTGTTGAAGAATAATTAATTTTTAAATAGGGATTTTTTCAGATAAAAACACACCTTTTTTTGTTTTTCCTTTTCCTAGAACAGTTCTTCAGAGTGTCTCCTTTGATTTACTCCTATTTTTATAAATACAGTAAAATTACTTCAGCCTGTTCATGAAGCTCAGGGTTCTTCAATGGTAATGAATGTTCATTGTTCGTTATACCAGAGTTTTTTACTATGGATATCAGAACTCAGAATAGGTGAGGGGTTTGTTGTAGAGTTTATTTGGCTTTTACTGGTGGTGTTGTTGTTCGTTTCTCCTTTTCTGCTACAGTTTACTATATTGTTTTTTTTTTTAACAAGCAGCCCAAATCTTTGAAGAAAAGCTCCAAATGCCTTACTCCTTCAGAGGGTTAGGAAGGAGCAAATGACCGATTGGGTGTTATGGATGATTTTTCAGTATCTATCTGGCTTCTGGCAACTCTGCTGAATACAGGCAACTTCAGTTTTGTGACCTTTCAGCCTGTGGGGAACAAGCTTTTGCTTCAGCTGCTTCATGTGTGTGCTTGCTGCTTTGACAGTTTGTTTCTTCTTTCTTCCCTGCTTAAGCCTCTGGAGAAGTGTAATGACTGGAAGGGATGCACTTTTTTACCTTACACTGCCTCTACCCTTCTAACTGCTGTGAGTTGATCGTATTAGAGAATTGGGGTTTGGGTTTTTTTTGTTTGGATAACATTTTGCAACTTGTTGTGTGAATAGTTTAATAGATTTGATTGGTACTATTAATAGTGCTGCCACTCCCAGATAACACTTAGATGAAGAGACATCTAAGAAGATTAACTTCAGTCTTCATTTTGCTGTGACATGTAGAGACCATTCATAAACACACAGGCATTAGTACAGCTTCTCTAGGCTAGAGGGGACATGATTTAATGGGTGTTCTCACAGTTGTTCATAGTTTTTTGGATTGGTTATGCCCAGGAAATAGTTTAGTTCTCTTCTGAAACTTGAAAGTTGCAGTAAAATTTGAATTTGTTGTGCTCTTTGTGGTGTACCCCAAAAAAATGACCACTCTTTGGACTTGACTCAAGTTGATAAGAAGCTGAGATTTATGAAGTTGTGATCCTGTTCTCTCTCTCTTTTTTTTTTTTTTTTTTTTTTAAGAAGTTGAGCTTTAAACAGGAGACCAGTTGGTAGATGATGTGTTGACAAGTGTTTGGCCTTTCGTAGTGGTCACGTATGTAGCATTGTTTACAGAACTTCTAACATCAAGTGATCCATTGTAACTTACAGCTGTGTTAATTTTGTTCAGGTTTGGTGAATAAGATGGGGAAGTTAAAAATATAACTTTCTAGGAAGTGTTATATGTTGTATCAGGCTATTGTGGCTTTCTTACAGTTCCATTAAAGGGATGTAAGAAAATGAGGATTTCATAAATATTAAGTCAAGTTATTTTAAAATGGTTCTAAGTGGTATAAGTTTAAAACCCAGTAGATTTTTGCTGTAATTCATCCCACTGAGTATTTTAGGAAAGCGTTAAGGACTTTGAGATGAACCTCATTTGCCAGGGTTGCTTTTTTTTAAGGAAAGTAAAAGCTGGAAGTCAAGTGAAAACATGGCACATACAAAGTTCTAGCAATAATAAGTTTTATTTCAAGATAGAATAAGAGTATTATTATTCATTTGGCACATGAATTTGTCGTGGTTGACATTGTATTAGATAATGTGTATAAAAACCCTGCTTTTGCTAGTTCTGAGTATAGATTTAGACTGTAAGAATTAAACTGTGATCCACTAGAAGCTGATCAGAGAGCTAAGTATTCTCTATTGTCCCTCTTAAAGCCAAACCATAAATGTAACATAATTGGTCTGTTGTAAGAAAGTTTTTTATTTCTAAGATTTGGGGGTAGGGGGAGTGTCTAGTTTTTTCCTTGTGTTTTGTTGTTTTGCCTTTTTTTTTTTTTTTTTTTGTATGAGTGCATGCACACACAAGAAAAAACATAGATGAATCTTGCAGTCAGTTCTTTATTTAGAGGAATGAATTTTGAAATTGAATAATTTCCAACAAAACTAAATTTATGTAACTTGTTTTATGAATAATGAATAATAAATATCTTAGCTTTCAAGATAGTCAAAATAGCAGTTTACATTTGGTTACTGAAGAATTATAAGTCTGTCATAAAACCTATTTACTGTACTGTTTGGAAAATTCTCTTTTCTTTTTTGTTTTTTCCCCCTCCCTCCCCTTTTCACCAGTGCAAATATCTTATTAACTGATACATATGTGCCCAAAATTTCCGACTTTGGCCTTGCAAGGGCATCTGTAACATTCACGCAAACAATCATGACTGAAAGAATTGTTGGAACTGCAGCCTATATGGCACCTGAAGCTCTGCGAGGAGAGATAACACCTAAATCTGATATCTTCAGTTTTGGAGTAGTAAGTAGAATGTGGGAAGCAGTATATGACTTCTGTTGTAAATGATAAAAGACAACAAAATCAAGAGTATCTGAAATTAAATGATTACTCTGGTCTGTAATTTTTCTTCTTTCCAATAGATATTTTCTTGATATAGTGTTTCTAAACTTTGACTGTGTTAAAATCATTTGAATATGTTGATTTGCTATGTGAAAGACCAGAGTAAAATAATATTCCAGGTTCTAGCTAAATGTGGTTTGAAGTGGTGTGGAACATTGTTTTTGCTTGCATGGTATTGCACAAAAGCACAACTCGGGCTGAAAAAGAAAATTTAAGAAAATGCTCCAAAATTATTGTTTTACTATATTCAGCACCAAAAATACAATGCCCATGTTGGATTTGCCTTAGAGCTGAGTACAAAAAAGACATGAGCTTAATATTTGGAAGTAAAATGAATCCATTCTGAATAGATCCAAGACCCTACTCATTATTGACCTTTTCCTTCACAGCATTTAGTTTCATGGGAAGGCAGGCCCAACACTATGTTTGAATAGTTTGGAAATCCTTCAGTCTTGCTGTGAAGGAAATCCGTGTAGGGTGAGAATAACTTGTGTTGAAATTTGTAAGCCACGCTTCTAATAACAGTTAATGCAAATAAAGTTAGGAACAAAAACAATGAATTGTACAGGAAATCTTTGGACATACACAGATCCTGGGAGTATTTGTTGACAGGCTGGAGGTCATGCTCCTTTTTGCAAATCATATATATGATAAGGGTTATTCTGTGCTTAATTTTCTCTTCTGATTTTTCTTCCTCTTAGGTCTTACTAGAAATAATAACAGGTCTTCCTCCAGTAGATGAAAACCGAGAGCCACAGTTGCTGGTATGTTCTTTGTGCTTTCTCCTTCCCTCCCAGTCCTCCAGGATCACTTTATATGAAATCATACTCAGTTAACAGGTTGTCAGACAATCAAATTAGTCTTTAGAATATGTAGTTGTGAAAACAGCTTTTTTTGTCAATGTTTGTCTTAGAAGTGAGGCTGAAACTTTTCTCCCTTCGCTGGTAGAAACGTTCAGCTCTTAAGGTCATCATCTTCTAAACTGATACTGGAATTCTTTGGTTTAGTACTGCTTCTTATTGTAATAGCATTGTACTCTATTAACATACTCCCAGATACCCTGATAATTCCTCATTCCCTGAAACATTCTGGACTCTTCATCTCTCTTGTTTCTTTATGACTCTGTATCAGTTTCCATCTTCTTCAACTTTACTAACAATTTGCAAGTACCTTATGCTTTTAACCTTGTGAAGTCTGAAATTTAAGAGCCTTTTTTGCAGAGTAAGAGGTGGGTTTAATTTTCTTTACTATTCAGTTAGTAATTCAGTCTACTAATTAGGAAACTAAAGTCTCAGACCTCACTCTCTTGAATTAAAAACTTTACAAGATTCTTCATAATTTAGCTTTTCACACAGTTTAAAACTAAGTTCTGAACTATTTAATCCAAGGTTTTCCTAGAATACTTTTTACATAAAGACTAATTTATTTATTGAGTATGAAGTAGCATTAAGGTCTGGATTGATTTTGTTTCATACTGTTTGGAACAGTATAAATCACTTTCTTCCAAATCTTTAGGAATACCAGTATAGTATCAATAGGGGGTTTTTGTCCTTCTAAGCTGTATTCTCTGGAGTAGCAGAATAATTATGGTGTTGAGCTTGTAAACACCTTGGAGAACTCAGGTTTTTTAAAGTGGGCTTTTTTCAGAGATCGGATCTAATAAGGAATATGACTGGTACAGTTTGTCTTTGTAATGTACTTTTGGGACCATTAAGAGAATGGTCAGTTTAAGACCATATGGCATCCTTAGCTTGAAAGGAAAATTTTGAGGTAGTTGAATGCTGGTCAGCAATTTCAGACTGACCCACAGAGGAAGGCAAAAGATCCGCCTCTATTCATTGCCTCTTATTTATTCATTTATGCTTCCTCAAGCAGTATTTGTGATTACAGATAACCCATTTCAAGTGTGTTGGAACTGAGGATTTTTGGACTAAACCAGTCAGATTTAAAATTTGATTTCTGACTAGAAGTTTCCAGGGATACCGCAGCCACTGAGACTGGAGACAGAAATTTAGTTTACAGACAGACATTTGTTCACAGAAAGAGGCTTTATAAAAGTGATTAAAAAAATTATACCAACTTAAGCTTGCATATTTGTGGGTTATTAAGATACTTTGTTGATTGTGCCTCTTCTCTTACAGAAGAGACAATACTAGAAAAGTGAGCCTTGAAGTGGGAGACAGTTAAATCTATATGATGCAGCTTAAAGAAATTTGCTTTATGATGTTGTGGTAATTAAAATTATATAGAATAAAAATAATAAACTAATAAAAAAATATAGTTTATTTATACTCTCACATGCTGTTCAGATACTTACAATGTTATCTGCTTGTTGGTTCAAATTCTCTTGTAGCTAAGTATAAAAGATGAAATTGAGGATGAGGAAGCAACTGTTGAGGATTATGTTGATAAAAAGATGAGTGACTGGGATGTACCTTCAATTCATAAAATGTATTCAATTGCTGATCAGTGTCTGAATGACAAAAAAACCAGAAGGCCAGACATTAAGATGGTATGTAGTCTTTCAGATAAAAAGCTTATTTTAGGGGTGTGGGTGTGTGTGTCCCCTGTGTATGGTTACAGTATCAGTTAATTATATTTCTGTTTGTTCTATTCCAGGTCCAACAGCAGCTCCAAGAAATAAAAGCTTGATAATGTGTTTCTTCTGATACACCAACGTTTCTGTAATGGAGCTGCCAGTACCAAATATTTAATTAGTATTTAGTGCAGCATTATCAGCAGTTGTGCTTTCTAGAACTTTCTAGACACATGTAAGGTGAGGTGTTGGCCTGTCAGCAGCTCTTTCACATATCCTTTGTCACTGGGCCCTTAACATGAGAAAAGTCTTTCTTGTATTAACAAATTGCAGAGCTGGTACATCATCCTCTCCTGCAGCTTTTTAAATGCATTTCCATATTATAACCTATTTGATTTTTTTTTTCCAATTACCTAGTATGCTGCAAAGGCATAGGACTAACTGGGCAGAATGTTTTTTCTACAAATTGCTTTCTTGATCAGGTGTACTAGACCTTTGTCTATTGAAGACAAAGCCATTTAATAGCTATAATGATACTTAATGTTGTCTTTTTGGGAAATGACAATAGTATTACCCATTTAAAACAAGCTTCTACTTAATATTTTAGCTTGAGAGTTCATATTAGTCTGAATGGTCTGGTACTGTTAGTGAATGTGATTGTTATCAAAAAGTCTTCTTGGTGTCAGTTTTAGTCAAATAAATGGTGCAAGACATTTTCTAGGTTGTTTTTTCATTTCAGGGATTTCCAAGCAAAATAGTTATCTTGCTGTGCAGATGCATTTGCACTTGCAAATGCTTTCTTACAGTGAACTCTTATGATGAAAAACCATTTAATTTTTATTCACAGGAAGACTCTTAGCTATTTTGACTATTTTAGGAGGATTGAGTATTTTTAGTACTTTAGGAGAGGATTCCATATGGATTATAAATACAGATGGTTGCTTTCTTAAAGAGGTCAGAATAATGATGTGAAGACCCATTCTGCATTTTACTTAGTCAAATAATTAAGCTATGTTTAATATATATATGTATATTAACTACATACAAAAATACACTTCTAAAAGCATAAATGGAAAGCTTTTTAAATGGAAACACTGACAGATCAAAGCAAACTAAAAATGGAATGGAAGTGACTAGTAAGATTCCAGATACTTTGGACTAAGTCTGAACATATTACCATTGTAAATGAAAGATGTTATTTTTGTATAAACTCATTTTGCACCTCATGAACTTCCTTAATAGCATAGGGATAAGAACATAGCCTGGCCTACAGTTAAATTTGAAATTCTGTGATTGTGTGACTTCATTCAGGAATATATATCTGACTGTAGGAAGCATGTGATTTCTAATGTAATGATATCATTAGATTTCTGGCTATTAATTCATTTTGTATTGCCTTTTCAAACTGCTAGCTTAATTTAGAAAAAAGGATCTACCTAATGGCTTTAGTTTTTTTGAGTATAAATTGTAAAAAACTGTTAACATAAATAAAAGTTCTGGATTATTACTTCTTTCTGCTATTTAAACTTTGAGCCTGGGAAATAATCATCATTTTATGTTGCCTGCATTTCTGTTAATAACATTATGGTAACCTCACTGCATGGAATAAAGCTGCACAGCTCTGAACCTGGAGAAAAAAGCTGCTGTAAAGCTAAATTAGAATAAAATCTGCTGAAGCCATTCTTCAGTTTTAAGCATCTCCAGCTGTTATGTGAAGGTTTCCTATTAGCTCAGGTCTGCTTTTTACTATTCCCTGGAGCTGGAATACATCTATAGTGTTGTCCAGAAGTGTGTTTGCTGTAGCAACTCCCTAGCCAGCTCTGTTCACCGCTGGTATGGTGGAATATTTTTGTTCATACAACCAACTGTGATATTCCTCAGTGTGAGGAGAATATCAGCTACAAGCATGGGAGTTCCTGCTCTGTCATACTAGACCGTTAGTAGTTGCAGTGCTGCTCTCAGCAGTGAGGTTTTGGTACTGGTTTTCCCTTCCTCGCTGAAAATGAAGCATGTTAGCTACCATTTAATACAATTTAGAAAAAAGTTTTGAACTTCTTTAGTGAATGAAAATATGAGGGGTTAACTAGGTAAAACTAGCTAACTTATGTGGCAACTTTTTTTTTTTTTTTTAATACACAGGGGGCAAGGAGAAGGAACTTCTCTTTCCCACCCAGTTTTTTTTGAGGTCCCCATACAGTAAAATCAACATTTCTAGGCACTAACAGAGAATAAGAATTGCTGACTTTAGTTTCTTTTGTTCCCTGCAAAAACATTAAAATATCCTAGAATACATACTTCTTTGTGTTGTTTACTATAATAAGGCTTTCTACAGATCAGTAACTTGAGTCATTCAAGATATTTGTAATGGGATGATCTGGTTTCATAGAAGTGGAGCTGAGAGAAGTCCAGTACAGTTCCTGGTGGGTGAAGAAAGCTCCAGTGGGGCAGAGATAGGGCTAATCTGGCTGGCCTACATTCTGTCTCAGCAGGGAAGGTGCCCTGGAGGGCAACAGAGGATCACTATGCTCCAGGAAACCAGAGCCAACCCCTGTGCGTGTTAAAGATCTAAGAACTGTAACATAAAGCAGTTTAGTCACCCAGGGAAGGATGGATGAATGAAAAATAGCAAGAGTGATTTACTGCAATTCCACTATTAGAAAGCAATAGCAAGATGAAAGCAAATGATAATGATCCAAAGAAAATTGCCTTTTTAGGCACAGCCCTCAGGCAGGGATGAGCTAGAAGTGGCTGCTGAGGAGCAAAAGCAAGAACAGGATCTGTATCTAGAGATACTGCATTGGAATACAGTAGCTTTGTACAGTTTGCAACTCAGTCACTTTGGACAGGGTGTATGGTCTTTCTTAAGAGTTATTAAGACTGTATTATATTTCTTTGATCAGTTTGTCCAGTTGCCTTCTGAGCCAACACACCAGACATAGCACCTCGTATTACTGAAATGGGAAATGCCTCATCTTTATTTGGGTGTTCCAGCTAGGAGTTTATTTACCACCCACTGACCAAAAGGCAAATAAAATTGCTTTTGATATTCATGGGTACGTAGAGGCCTAGCCTATTCCCTCCTCCTACCTTATGCCTGTTCCTCTTATAGCTTTGATTATAGATAGCATTTGGCATTAAAATTATTGCCTGCAGTCCTAGTTCACATCTTCAAATTTTCTTCTTTCAATTATAAAATTGCTGCATCACAAATAGTCCCCCATGAGGATGTGTTGGCAGGACAGTTAAGAGAAAAACCAAACCAGTAAATGTTCTTTTCATCTTGAACTTTCAGGGCAACAGGAGGTCTTCAAGCAAATTATTTTCAGTTTATACAAAAAAAGTGTTAATTGAACAACATAATGACTAGTTTCATTATAGTAGTTCATGCTGAGCAAGTAAGAATAGAGAGAACTGTTAAATCACCAGTCAACTACTTCAGCATTTTAAAAGGATAGGAGAAAATTTTGAAGGGGCTTATTACTGAAAGCACAAAACTTCAGAAGAACACCCTTGGATCCTGCTATGGAGGCCTCAGTGCTGCTCCCATAAAGCAGTGGGGAAGTACCTAGTACCTTCTAACATAGTGATTTTTTCTCTAATTGCAAAAGTAAGGAATTCTGTTTCTGCTCACCTCCCTTCTTACACCCTGCAGTCACTTTCTAGTCCCATGGGAACTGTCTATTACACGTTCTGATGTTGGAAAAAAGATCTTCGTTAAAGAGACTGTGAAATGATTCAGACAACACCAAGCTAAAGCATCAGTCTTTATTTATAAAGTAAATTACAAAATAGATAAGGTAAACTTAGTTAATTTTAGCATCTGAAGGTGGCTTTCATTGAATTCATAAACACACTGATAAACAAATTTTTTTATTTACAGTGTCTGTCTGAGCAACAGCAATTTTTACTTCGGTTAGTTTAACCTTTTATAGGAGTGTTTTAAAGGATCAAGATCATCCTTGCAACATAAACATTTATTAAATAATTACCTGTCCTGTTCATTAACTATTTAATAGCTCATGAGTTAACTGCAAGCAGCTGCACTGCGCTTTTGGGCTTTATGAAGGCCAACAACAATTTGAATGGACACTTTCAATTATTTAATGAGCAGAGAAAGTTAGAGGAGCAACTGTGATTAATGCCCATATTTTGCGCTGGCTCTGAACATTCATAAACAGAAGTGAAGGCAACTATGTAGATGTAAAAGTGATAGATCTTACAAAAAGAACAGATATTTCTTATTGCTGTTAGGAGAATAGCTACAAGAGGCCTGGAGAAGCAGCCAGCAGTGCAAGAGGTCATACAATTCTCTTTTTGGGGAAAGGTGAAGGGGAGACATGCTCAGGACATGACTGACTCCTGGCTGGGCCAGGATGTGTACATCACATAGAATATTTTCACATAAGGTAATTTACAATGTCTGGTTTGGGCTGAACTCTAAAGCAGCTCATCATAAATGCTCTTGCATAATCACTTAGCCAGCTCTCATCATCCTCCAGATTAAGTTTTCCATCTTCTCATCTACCCAGGGCAGGATTACAAAAAAAAAACAAACCCAAAAAATCCCAACAACAACAAACCAACAAAAATAACAGGGGAAAAAAACCCAAAACAAACGTCCAACAAACCCCCCACAACATGCACACAACCACATCAGGTCAAAATGTTCATTATTTAAAACATTTAGTCTTAAAAAGCTGAACTTCTTTACTGGCTCAAGACAGTGTAAAGATGTACGTGCACTCCTGCTATGGCTGGCACAAGGGCAGGAATACTAAATTCAAACAACCCTCTAGCAGTAATTTTTAAATGCTACACTCCTTAAAACCAAACCAAAACAAAAACTCCAAAGTGAATTAGGTGTGTTGTAAATATTCTGAGTTAATCTAAAAATACATTTAATTAGAGTGTACAATGAGCTGAGCACACAGTAACCATATTTTTATAAAACCAATGACTTGCCTGCCATAGTACAGAAGAAACACTTCAAAGACCAGCTCCTTACCCTAGATGGAGGGGACAAGAGGCAGGAAAAAAACACAAGAGCTAAGGGCAAGCAGGAGATTAGCTGAGGGTCAAGAGCTATTGAATTGGACTGATGTAGTGTGTAAAATTAAATGAAAAAAAGCTAAGTGTAAAATTTCTGCTGCATATAAAAAACCACAGTAAAACCAACTATTGCAACCTTCACATTATATATAGTGCAATCTCAGATGTCAATAGCAAACTAGTATAACCAAACAAAGTAATAGATAAAACAATTTTTTTGTCAGGAACTACTAGTGTCAAAACATTATTCCCTACAAAACTAGGTTAAAATCCATCTTCCACCAGGTAAACACACGATTCAGCTCTAAAATGAGTATATCCAGCAGCTACAATAATATCCAATGAACCAAAGCTGGGAACTCCCATGTAGCTTTAAAAAAACCAAAACTAACAAAACTCAAAAACCACAAAGGTCACATACAAAACACTAAAATGCAAGTCCTCACTGGGAATATAATCTATTCATGAGTATTTGCTTCATCACACAGTTTTAAATATATTTAAGGTCATCCAATACTTGATTTCCACATCTAAGTCTCCCTTAATGGACTTATTAAAAGAATCTATTTTTTGTCTTCCTGTTAAACACATTACTTACAGTTCAATCATGTTTAGACTATTTTGGCTGATTTTAGTATTTTGAAGAAGGGAAGAAGGGAGGAAAAAAACCCCAAAAATCCTAACCAGGGGCTTGCTGCCAGCAGTTATTCAAGACCTAGTTGGATTTAAATTACAGATGTAAGTTACTACTGAAGTTCAAACATTTAGGAAAAGTAATTTTCAGAATACCTTGAAAGTAAAAAATTGCAGTTGATACTGCAAACACAGTAGGACCTCAAGGATAACTCACTGTTATGAAGCAAGACTACTTCCATATCTACTGAACTTACACATTTTTAGATCCAAGTGCACCAATTAATTAATTACTTATTAGATACTTCAGGCATATTGTTCTGAAAGTAGCTCCATATTCTATTGAGTATACTAACTCATGGACTTCTAATCACCTTTTACTTGGTCATTCAATACCTATGCAATGCTTACAAGTGATACAGACGTCTGGAAAACTATGGTGTTTTATATCAGACTTCTTTAAAAGATAATTCATGAAATTAGTTATAAGTTTGAGATGACCAAGTTTTTGCTTAGGAAAATGTCTGCCTATTTCTGAATGCTTATATTAATTGAACAGTAACTGATTTTAGGTTATCTTTTCCATTACAAGAAAAAAAAAACAAAACCAAACAAAGCAACAACAAAATCCAGCAATGCATCCTGTCAAAATCCAAAGACAACCTTCTATTTTACTACTGTCCATTAGTGCTACAAGGAAGAAGAAAGTTTCAGCTGGGACAATGCTATGTAGTCCTTCATCTCTTCTCACATGGAAAGTCTTACAGGTTTAATAGGCTACACATAAGAATATAGCTGTGACTTACCCACAGAATATATGGGCTTCATAGTCTTATGTCTGCAAAGTTTATGATCACCTGTACAGCTATTAAATAATGGAGTCTAAATTAAAATAAAGGGGCACTGGCTTAGTTTTTCTCTTCTAGCATTAAAATAATTATCTCTTCTATAGGTCATAAAACATGATCAACAAATATAATCATGTAACAATATAAAAAGTGTTGAGGTCAGAAAAGAGAAGAGTAAAAAGAGCTTTTTTTTTATCCCTAGTATCTATGAATGGAATGATTTCAGTTCATTACCAAAAGCCAGAATTCCATTTCTTACTCTAATACTTTAACAAATACATAGTTTCTAATCACTGGGTGTTTCAGTCTCTGCTGGACCTCTAATCAGTCTTCGTATTCCCCTCTTCCCTGCAGGACCTTTTGGCTTAGCAAAACTCTGTTTGTAAGCATGTTGTTTTGGATGTACTTCTTCATAAAGAAAGTCAGCAGTTAACTCATCACCATTATCTATTTCAATCTGGCAGAAAAAAAACAACATCATACTCAAAGTCAAAAACATTCAGAAACTTTGCTGAAACTCAATACTATATTAAAACCATATGTGCAATAATGTCCAAAGTCAAGCATGAAAAGTTCTCCAACTTGTGCCTAATGCCCTGAGAAATCTTGGATAGTTTTTCTGAGACTCCCCTATACTCTGACCAGTATTGTGTGACTTAATTATTTTCCTGAAATGTAAGCACAACTAAACAGTACATACACCAAGGATTTTTTTTTTGTCCCAAGCTTTGGCAGCGTACCTGTTAATACTAACTAGGAAAACACATTCCATGTGAAACTAGTGCTTATTTACTCATGTTAAGTATTTACACATTTTAAGAACCAAAGTTGTTCACTATAACACGCTTTAAACATTAACTGTATAAGCAATGTGCATACATATTGTTATCTCTTGAGAAAGAGAGAGAGGAGTATAAAGAAGCTTGTATTATTAGCTGGCTACTGCCACTCAGCAAGTATTCAAGTGTTTAGCAAGCAAAAGCTAAAATAATGAACAAAATAGAGGGGAGAGTTTTAGTTTTCAAAATCTAGATGTATGAAACCAAATAGAAAATAGTTCTCTGTTCTCAAGCCAAACTCCACTGTTTTAAATTCCACGAATTTAGAATTCAGAGAAATGCTATGGCCTTGCTCTGCTGAGCATTCAGCACTTCATGCCCTGCCAACCGTAACACTTGACAGACTTGCCAGCCCCAGTTTTGCTGTTACAAGTACATGCTTTAAACACTTTTGTCTGCAGGAATTTTCAGGAGTCACGTGGTGTCTTAATTTTGTTGTAGAAAGGCAATTTCAGAAAAAGAATTACATACAAAAACACATAGCAAAAATCTGGTTAATTCATGACATCTCAGTAAAAATGGTTAGCATTAACTCTGTTACTTTTAAGGTAAACATAATCTCCACAGAAACTAAGCTTTTAACAAGGTTACTTGTTTAAAAAGTAACTGTAGGTCACAAGTGGACCAATTCTGTGGTCTCTGCTCAGGAGGTGAGAAGCAACTTTTTGCATTGCAGTAAAATCTATACAGTGTGAAAAGATCAGCTTACTTAAAAATGCTTGTTTGTCCCATCAAGGACTCCTAAGATACCAGTTCTAGTTTTCAGAGCTGCAGCTTGAAATTATTTTGAAAATCCCTACATAACTTTGGCCTTAAAAGGATTTAGTGTTTAACAACAGCAATGTGTTGTGGTCCAAAATGCAACACAACTTCGAATAAGAAGTCATTGTCAATTCTATTAAGTCCTTCAAAGTACTCTCAAATACTTCCTTGATGCACAAGAATTTATTTTCTCAAGATAAAAGTGTAGAAATTATGAAACAGAGTAAAACTTCCATGACTTAATTTTGTATCTCTAGTTCCATCAACAATTATTTCCTGTTCAGGACAAACTAAGTTACACAACACTTGTCATCGTTTAGACAAGGTGGTGCCAGAGACAGTTATAGTTTTCCATTAAAGAAGGGAAGACAGGGATAGAGAAATTACTCATACCCCCACTGCACTTACCTTTCTAACTATCTGCATCCACAACTGTGTTTCTACAATTTCTAACAGTGGACTTTTGCAACTAGAGTAGAGCATTCGTTCTCGTATACTACAGGTATATCCTGGCATAGAGTAGATGAAAACTGCAGAAAAAGAAAACAACAACACAAATCAGCCCATAAATACACTCTATCAAAAGCTGTATCATAAAACCATTTATAGCAGAGAGGCAATGGAAATCAACCACGCAACCTGAAAGCAAAAAACATAGTGCTGCTCTGGAGCTTTTTTGTGTCAGCAAGTGTTTAATTTCAAACAGGGGATAAGAGAATAGCTGGTAACTCTATGTTTTCACATTTGTGAGTGTTCATAATCAAAAGGGATAGCTCACTACTTTACAAACATTAGAGCTCTCCTTCACAAGTTCACAGTTTCACAACCAAATGACTCTGAAATGTATCATCATGCTGATATATCTTTCTCCCTGACTCAAAATTCCTAAGGAATTTGAAACAAGCCAGTGAAGTTTCATATTGAGAAATTTTCTCATACTTATGGATTCCAAATAGTCTCCTTCATGTGTGTGCTTGTACAGGAAAAAGTGGTAACGTGCAGCATCCTTTGGAACTCTTTTTGGCAAGTCCTTAAGTTCAGTATCAAGCGTGTTGGCCAAAATAATAGTTTCATTTTTCATATCAATTTGCTGTAAACAAAGCAAACATGAATATAGTTAATACACAAAAAACAAACCAGAGAACATGACAGGATGGAAAAAAGTTTGAATTAATCTAATTCAAAATGGTAATTTATCAGCATACTAGTGTGGGAAATAGTAGAGATAAGAAGACTTTTAGAAGCTGTAAAAGCAGGCCTTAGAAACAGAAAAGCAGGCCTTAGAACAGAAATTGTAGAACTTAGAGTTAGCTGCAGCTGCAAAGGCTGAAAGTAGAAAGGATACAATGATACAGTAAGCAAGGACACCAAACAATAGTTTGAGTTTTTAGGCTTGACTAGGATAGACCTTAAGACTGCAGAAAAATATGACTAGCAAGATAGTAGAAGGTTTTAAGCTTAATAATGGAATATTGTGTATTGTTAAGAGCATACAAACAAGCTTTGTTTGAAGCAGGTATACATGTGCTTTTAGTGATTGGCTAGAACAATTGTTTGTAAGCCTTAGCAATATGCTATTGGCTGGAAAACTTCTAAAATGCCCTGTAACAAAGAGATTTTTGGCTGCTGGGGGCAAGAGGTGAGCTGTTGCCCCTTTTCAATTGTTTTGACCTTGCACTGAGACTGATGTCCCAATAAAGCTTGTGGAAATGTCTCCCGGGAGTCCCGTCCCATTTGTGCAAATGTCCAACACATACTACATCAACACACATTGTTTAATATGTGAGTAATCTATTTTGTACTCATTATTAAAAAATAGTTAAAATATTTTATACTTGCCAGTTGTACATAATTGAGTTTCTTATTTTTCAGTTTCTCCAGAGCCTGAATAGCTTCTTTAGCAATGGGGAATGCTACTCCTTGCAGTGTTTGATGCTTGGTATCTACACCAACATCTGCCTGTACCTGGAACACAAGTCAGCTGAGATGTTAAAAAAACCCTCTGCAGGCATTCATTTGGTTTCATACAATGACTGACAATGCATTCCATATAGTTACACATAGAGCTAGCAGTAGCTATTCCAAGAATAAACCACACCAAGAAATCATCCCCATATACAAAAGATTTGCATTTTTTAATTTACAGGTCATGTTTGTTTGCTAGCCTGCCAAGTTTCTTATCTCTGAAACTGCTCTGCTTAGCAGAGCAACAAAATCATCAGAGGGAAAACTGGTTCAAGTGTCAGTGAAGAAGTTCTAAGTTAAAATCTAATATAGAGACACAATATTCCAGGAAGAAAAATCTTGATTTTCATATGGTGTGTTATACTTTTGAACTGAAAATATTCCTTATAAAATTTGTTATAGCTTGAAAAATTTTAGACCAAAACAAAGACATGATTTCTAGGAAGTCAAAATTTTTGAAGGAAAAGAGAAATTATGAGACAAACTAATCTTCTTGAAGGAAAAATAAAGCTACTACTCTCCCTCCTGCTTCAACATACTCCCCAAAAACCCTATACCAAAACCAAACCAACCAACCAAACAAAATCCTAATTTCTTACTTTTAGAAGGTCTAGCACAAAGTTAAAAAAAAAATCTAGGACAAGCTAGACAATTGTTCATAATCCAGTTATATTAGTGTCAAATTATTTGAGAGAACTGTTATTTTAAAGCTGATGTTCAAGAATTTATGTTTATGTTAATATTCATTCAGTTTCTCTTAAAATGAGGTCTGGCTTTCAGTCTTCTTCCGCCATAGTTTATTGTGTAGGTACTAGTTTTTGAATAAATTTACTTCCTTTTAAAGTTTCACAATTACATTTAACATTGGTTATGAAGCTGCAAAAGTCAAAAACGTGAACCAAACGGAAAGTGTGGGCCTTAGATCTATCAACTAGATGTGCAGCTTTATTAAAAAGAAATGCTAGTACAATATGAAACTGATAAAAAAAATAAAAACAAACACTTGTGGCAACACTTACTTCACATTTTAAAGAACAGCTTTTCAGCAACAAGGAAAGAGGAAAAAAAGCAGGTGGAGAGCTTACTTTGCACAAAGATTGCTAAATTCATTAACAAGGTTATAGAAAAAAATATTTTGCAAAATATATATATGCACAAAAGCCAGACTGACAAATGTAAAAGAGGCATCACCAAAATAATAAACCATAATAAAATACCATACTCTAGAAACCATATTAAAATACAGGTAGCAAATAACTACTCCAAACTTAAAAACAAGCTGTGAAGTGTGGAGATATACAAGGCAAGAGAGTAACCCAGTGTAACTCCAGATATAATAAAATGAACAGAACCACCTAAGACACTTAAGAATATTTAAATTCACATCACTAAGATTTAGTTAGTAATGGCTTCTGAGTGCTGGATAAAATAACAGATGAAATTTTCCGTGAATAAATGTAAATGTACGCAGGAAGAAAAAAAAACCCTCTTTGTTTACTTGTATGGTGATAGGGTTGAGCTAGCTACTACCATTCAGGAGCAAGACCTTGCATGTCATTCTGACTAAATCTGAAAATAACCCAAGCAAAACAAAAACCCCAAACATTCCCCACCCACAAATGAAATGTTATAAATTGTTAGAAAAAAAGAGTAGAGAACAGAACACATTATTACGCACTGTAGATATCAGTAACATGCCTGCATCTTGAATACCACATGCAGATCTGGCTTCCCCATCCCTCCATCTCATAAATTATATAGCAGAACTGGAAAAACTGCAGAGAAAAGCAAAAGGATCAGAAGTATGGAGTGCCTTGTTTAGGAGGAAGAACTACCCAGATTAGGACTTGCCAGTCTGGAAGAGATAACTGATATGGAATACAACAGAGGTCCATGGATGAAGAATCAAGGGACAGTTGGGGTTGGAAGGGTCCTCTACAGGTGATCATCCAACCCCCCCAAAGTAAACAGCAACATCTTCAAACAGATCAGTCAGCTCAGAGCCCCATCCAATCTGACCTGGAGCATTTCTAGGGATGGGGCATTTACCACCTCTCTCAACAACCTCTTCCAGTACCTCATCACCCTTATTGTGAAACAAATTCTTGCTCATATCTAATCTGAACCTACCCTGGTTTAGTTTCAAACCATTCCCCCTTGTTCTATTGCAACAGGCCATGCTAAAAAAATCTGTCCCTTTATTTTTAATAAGCCCCCTTTAAGTACTGAAAGACCACTAAGATTTCTCTGAAGCCTTCAATGCTCCAAGTTGAAGAACCCCAACTCTCTCAGCCTCTTCTCAAAGGGAATATGCTCCAGCCCTATGATCATTTTTGTGACCCACTCTAACAGGTCAGTGTCTTTCCTGTGCTGAGTACCCCAGAGCTGGATGCAGTGCTCCAGGTGGGATCTCACCAGAGCAGAGCAGAGGGAGAGGATCACCTTTCTTTATCTGCTGGCCACACTGCTTTTGATGCAGCCCATGATATGGTTGGCATTCTGGGACACAGAGGGCTTTATCTAAGGGGAGGGGAAAACTGAAGACTGACTGACTGACTGTTCTTTGCCTTTGCCACATTATCTGTAGGGGTATCAGAACAAACTGGAGATTCTAGAGAGCAGTCAGTGGTTCTATATACTGTGTTTTGTCAGTCTGTGGAATATGCTGCCACAGGACCTGTGGCCAACAAAACCTTTATGCAGATTTATAGAAATGACAAGACTAGATGATGGATGAAAAATCTATTAAGAAGAATTATATAGTAAGATGTCATCTTTTGTGCAGGAAGATCCCTATCTGCAAATGTTGAGACAACAGAAGAGCATTTAAGGTAATTATGGCCTTTTTGCCCTGCTCCTACATCCTTACTAGCTTTCTGCTATTCTCTCAAGGACTTGACAACAGACTAGGTGATCCTTTGATCTGGCCCAGTAAAATATTTTTAGGGTAATTATGAAAGAATATACATATGGAAAACTTTTTAAAATCAGAAAGCTTTTTGTTTTCTAAATCTAATTACGGGCTTTGTAATGGTGGAAACAATGAAGAGAAAAATGACGTAAGTTAATGTATTGTGAGATGTTTCAAACAAAGCCAAAATGTCAGCAATATGCAATTTATGTCTCCCTGAAAAGCAAAGGTATGGCTGCTGAATTTTCAGAACACATTAAGACTTAGTCTGCATGAATCAGCTTCTAAACTCATTGTATGTAGTACATACACTAATACCAGAAGTGATCACCGATCCCACAGAAGTTTTACATTCATTAATGGTTCTTTTAAAAGCTGATGAAGTAAAATGCAGTATTTAATGATGGTGAATGTATTTCTGCGTTGAATTGAAAACTAACAAAAGACACCACTGGGAAAAAAAAGTCAATAAACAACAAAGTTGCAGCAAAAGCACAGTAGAGTGAAAACATAAGAGAAGAATACACAACTGTATTTAACACAATGGCTGCCTGGTATCGAGCTGCAGAAATAAATCATACTTCAAACACATGTACCACAGCTCTAACATACAAGTCTAAAGAACAAAAGAGTTCAGCATATGACCTATTTTAATATACATCTGACATAAACAGTGTTCAAATGAAGGAAAAACGTGATAAAAAGAATCCTCTGAAACTTTTCGGTCACTAGCTAGCTGGGAATTATCAATTTTTTGGTTAAAGGCACTTGATAAAGATTTTTCTAAAAAGTGTTTGTAGCATAAGCAAATCAGTTGCTTAAAGTGATCAACTATTTAGTTTGGATTTCTGTTTTATTCTTACTGGAATCCTCTTCCCTTCCTCTCAAAGACAAGTGCACTGGTACCGGAAACTATGTACCTTTCCTCTAAGAATAAGGCTGCTGAAATACTCCTGGCAATCACTCACTGCAATAATTGCTATTCTGTGTTTTCTCTACAATTTCAACCATCATGGGAAATGCATGGGGGCAATGACATGTGGACAGACAGTGACTGAGGCTGGAAGACATTTCCATAGGCCACATTGTCCAATGACATTGTTTTATCAGGGTCACCTAGAGCCAGCTTCCCAGTTCTCTGTCCAAACGTCTTCTGACTCTCCAGGATGGAGACCCCATAACCTCCCTGGGCAACCAATGCCTGTGCCTGGTTACAAAGAAGGACATCCAGTGATACTAAAAGATGAAGTTGCAACAATTAAGTTCTGCAGTTGCCAGGCCCCTGGTTGGGACATTAGGCCTTTTTAACACAGTGAGATCAGCCATGCCACTTCAACTCCAGCCATTATCATCCTGCAGTTTCAATCCATTGAGAAGTACATTTATATGCTCCTCCACTTACACTTTCTGAAACTTTCCATTTTCTGCTCTTCCTTTTTCTACCCTAGAAAAACATTTCCCTACAATACATTTGGAATTCTGCACCATTTCCCACACATGCTTGAAGACATTTTAGGTACCTCTTTTATCTTAATTTGTCGAAGTTCCTCTTCTGCTGCAGTCAAAGGTGCAGGGGAGGATTGTGATATCAAATATTTTTTATATCCATTCAGTGAAACATCATCCTGAAAGCATAATATCAATATTTATCAGGGTTTTTTTAGAATAGAACTTTTCTTCAAAGATTTTCTATGGAGCATTGCAAAAAGTAGTTGCCTTCCATACAGTTATGGTCATTTTATTTGAATATTCCCATATTCCATTATGTCTTGCTTCAGAAGCCCAGAGGTATCCAGGTTAATACATATGAATTAGCAGGTGGGACCATAATAGGGTTCCACCAGAATAACAGAGCTGGTTGAAACCAAACCATCAACAAAATAAAGACAAAGTAACCCACTGGATGCTGGTGATCAAGATCCTGAGTGAGATCAGCAGCTTGAACACCTTGAAGAAGCTGTGATTTTCACACAGATGAACATTAAAGGCCAGCAATGAATAAGAAGTTTATAAAGACACTGAAACCAACTACTTAGAGATATACAAGTTGTAACATAATGAGCCTGGAAAAGTGAATTATATCAATGTCATCTTCCATTGTGCCCCAGGACATCTGAAATAACAGTAAGACAGATGTAATGCTCCTTCCTCAAAACTAAGATGGAAGTTCAGACTTGTAGGGCTAGACACAAATTCCACATATTACATTTACTGCTAATGGCTTGGTGCACGTGGCAGTGAGGGACTGGTTGACTGAACAGACAAGAAAAAAATAACAGGAGCTCTACCAGTAAACTCTCTTAGCAAGTCAGTTATCTACTTCCCTAGAATACAGCCTCTCCAGAGAAGTTTATTTACATGTTTGTCAGGATAATGAAACCTCCATGACAAGTTAATGATAAATAGAACAAATTATTTACTCAGTGAGCAACAGAATTATTAGTCTCATGTCCACCACAACAGACCATTTCTCTTTCACAGCTTTTTTCCCCCACTACACCATCCTCTATTATTCTCCAAACCTCCAACTCCTTCCATTCTATTAGAGGACTCATGGTCAGGAAGTGAGATTAAGAGATATGCCTATTATTGTTAGGTTATTTGGTTTTTATAACCATTTGAAGCAAGGACTACTAAGCCTGACAACATTAACTATACCCATTAACTTGTTCAAATGAGCTTAAATACACTTTAACACTGGAATAATACACATAGCTTTTAACTCTTTTATCCTTAATCCAAAAAGACCATAAACAACCCACATTCATACCAATAACATCAGCTACTATATTCAGTATTTAAAGTCAGTGTCCTGACTTTGAAAAGGAAAACATACCTGTACTGTTCCAAATACTTCATCCTTAATATGGCCACCTCCAAATTCTTTCTTAAGTGTTGCTCGGGTTGCTGCATACAACATTTTTTGACGAACCTAGCATACAATAAACAGTAGCTTTTTGGTTTGGTTCTTTATTAAAATTTTGCTGTACACAGAGAATCTAGCACGTTGGTGTACCAAATCCACTAACAAACATCTTTCTTGAATAAGCATTTTAAGTATTGAGACTGTGCTATAAACTTCTAGAGCTCTGAATCAGGATACTTATACTATTAAACTCACAAGGTCATGATACTACGTATTGTTTCAAAGTAACTTCAAAACTGAAATGCAGCCTTAGTTGGAGTATGAGCTTTTTTTAAAATGGGGGAAAAAAAATCAAAACAATCTTTACTAATTTTAAATGGGAAAAAACCACAACTGTTTGAATTTTTTGTCACCTGGTCTGTGTACTAATGGATACAACAGACAGCAAAAGAGCAGACTAGAAATAACTCATTATTACTTTTGATTCAATAGTGACTCCAGATAGTTATGTTCAACTACAAAGTGGAAAAATTATGTTTGCTCCCTATTAACATGTGTCTAACATGGTCACTTACTCCTCTCTCAGCAGCCCCACCTTCCCACTTTATTCACCATCATGCTATCCTCTCCACAATACTTCAATACTTTTACATGTAATCGTCTCTATGCACATCAGCTTTTGGTATTTTATTATTTCCTAACTGCTAGTGAAAGCAGCAGGAATATTGGAACAGCTTTGCTTTCTGCCTTCCCTTATCTCACATTCCCATAACCTGTATCCTAGTTTCTCCTAGAAATCCTTAATTCTAATCTCAGTCCTCTCCCATGCTCTCAAACCACTAAGAAGCAGTGTATTCTGTGTCACACCACATATCCACAAGTGCCAGCTGGGCAGCCAGCAAGCCAAACAGAATAAACAGCTTGAGGTCACACTAATCCTTCTCTATTGAGCACCCATTAAGATTTTTGTCCTATATCCTTCCATAATTTTTTCTCAAGTACTGACAGTAAGACAGACAAACAGGGCAAAAAAAATGTTTTGTGTCAGGCTAAAAATACATTGGTTCAGCTGTACTCCATTTAGACCTACTGATATGCCCTTTAATCATCTTAAAGAAACATTTTCCTAGTTTTCTTCTGGGAATGTAGGGCGAGGTTGGGGAATGCTTCATTCCTCAAATCCTTTTCCTTCATATCTTGGATTCAGATCAAATGGTACTGTTGAAAAATCATTAATGTGAAGCCTCTGATGACTGTTACTTACTGGAGAGTGATCAGGTGACCATGCAATGAAGATCCATTCATATCCTTGAGCATTCTGAGAATCTAATCTGTATAATATATAACATGGTTGCTTGTCTTCAAGAAGGGGAAGGACAAAGGAATCATAATCTTTTTCCCATGATCCACCTGGCCGTCTAGAGGATCCCACAACAAGCTGCTCTAAAACCAACAACCAAAGCCACAGGTTAGCAACAATACAGTTAATACAGTCTGTCAAAATTAATAATTACAATAAGAAGTTAATTGGACACTTAATAATTCATAATTATGCCCAGAAGAATGGATGACACAAACAGTAATTGTAAAAGTGGGTGAATTCCTACAAAAGCTGCATACGTTCAAACCCTAATTTACTTTAACCGAAATACTGATAGTTGAGAAGTAACGTGCTTCTACATGTTAGTTTTTTAGCATAATATACACGGAAGGGAAATAAGAACTGACTTCTAACAGTTAATTTATTTTTTAATTTGGAATACTTAGGTATAAATAAGATAAGAGTAAACTTTCAAATTTTAGAATTATAATTACTGATGCTCTTGGTATAACATATTACTGCTTGCACTCATTCTAAGGGGCCAATAACCCAGTTATACAGTGAAAAGAGTTTGGAATGAATATGCTTGCACTAATCCCTAACTTAACTATGTAAGTAGATAAACCTCTTTCTAATGTAGCTTCATAGCTATGGTCTCTTTAAATGACTGATGTTGTTTATTATGTATAATTAGCTTAAGTCCATATAGAATACTTCAGTGGTATTTAATTATGTGAACAGCTGTAGCAACAAGATTTTTCTCTTATTTATACATCACATCTCAGTTTTCAAAGGAAAGTATTAGTATAAATTACATTACAATTCTTACAAAACATTTCTCAGCTTCCCAAGAAATACTAGCCTGCACAAGTGGAATAGAAATATCTTGTTTAAATGGAGTCCTGCAACAGTTTAAAAACCATCAGAGTAACTAGTATACAAATCACCTTTTGAGAGTCTAGGGCTTAACTTATAAAACTTCAGACAAAAGTACAACAGCACACTAATGCCTCTACAGCAAACTCAAGCAAAGCATTCCACCACAGTAACTCACAGAACATGAACAGCTCAGGGCAAGGGTGTTTGGCCCCTCTTTGAATTAGACACAAAGTACCTGAAGCTGTACACCTAAACCAAGAGTATTCAGAACGTACTTGCCAATTCTGAACTCTAACTGGATTTACAGCCACTTGGATTTAAGATACAGCCAGAGGAGCTTGATGCTCAGCAGCAAATCTCTTCTCTTCTTAACTTTGATTAGCAAAACATGATTTGAATATTATCTGTTGGCTATTATCTGTTACTTAAAGCTCCTGAAGACAGATGAAGCAACTGCCCTTCGTCCAGTACACTGGGAGTTTTACATGTTTCTTTTTGAGCTGCAGAAAATACTACCAAAGACTGGATTCTGCTTCTTATAGAGATAAAATGCATATACATATATCTATATATATGTGTACACACATGTATACAGTATACATACACACAAAAAAAAAGAAAAAATAGGAAATTAAAAAATAGGGAAAGTATTCAATTTGTATTTTATTTCTAGGCTTCACTTCATATTATAAAGTAACATTAACACAAAAGCATATAGTTTTGCCTTGCTTAATGGGAAAAAAACCCAAAACAATGGCTTGTCAGCATTTATCTTGTGCTACCAAGACTATCACAAAGTCCTGCCTGTAATCTTACTATCCACACTGCCTTAAAGAAAGCTTTATTAAAATATCGGAGACTTCCTCAGAAAAGCAAACACAAAGAAGGTAACAGTAGGTTATTTACCTAACAATAAAAGTGTGTCTGTGCATGTATGCACATGTCACTTTCTCCAGCTAACAGATTTTTAGTGTACTGTAAATGAATGAAGTCTAGAACAAATGGCTTCAAAGTGGACAACTGACACGCTTTAAAGAAAAGTCCATACTAAAAAGATGGACTACATCAGGAAATATACAACCAACCAACATTGCTATTAAAGAAAATAAAAGTAATTATATATTCTATCTTTCAGTGTTTGCAGCCTATATCCCTTGTTAAGAAGATCAAAAATCAAATTCAAGTTCTGATTGAAATGATGTAATTTTCTATTTATACATATATGTTGAGATTTAAGAAACAGCTTTAACTTTGAAATTTTAAATAAAGTTACAGATTTATAAAGATATTTTCTATGTAGCCAGATTACCATTTTAACATCTGCTTTAGCAGGACTTTCTACATGCAGCACTTTTATACTGATATATGCTTGTTAAAAAAGGCAGACAAAATTTACAGTTCTACATCTAAAGGGACTGTTTGTTGTGTAAGACTAGTTCTCTGTCTAGTGAAAGTAACCAGTGTCCAAATGCTACACAGGTGTGGAAATTTTAATTTCCTCTACTCTTTCTTTACTAAGAGATAAGCTTATTTATACTGTCCATATGAAATACACAGCAGTTCTTGGTAAAATATGAAATTATATTTGGGAGAAAAATTCAAATGCAAAAATACAGTAATATTGTAGTAAAAAAGCTTAGGATCGCCAAAATTTAAATTTTATCTTCTGTACATGAAAAACCTTAACACCACTAAATTTGGCAGAGTTTTGTTTTTTAAACAATTGTACATGTAAGTCATTAAAACAACTAGGAAAATATCTAAAAGAAGCAGAAAAAATAATGAAATTTGACTAACCATTGTCAATGATTATTTTTAAAAGCCTGTATTGTCCATTTCTGGCTCCAACAAAGATGTCTTTAACACTTCCACTAGCTGAAAAAGAGAAAATAAAAGTAATCAAATTAACACATTTCACTTCCCTAGGACAAAGAATATTCATGAGGGTAAGAACAACATTGGAAAAATGTACAACTGGCCCTTTGCTACAAAGTTGGACAGTAAAACAAACCCAGGAGTGATGCTGCTGCTATGCTGCATACTGTTCCAACCATCAGCCTGCCACACAAAGATGAAAGGCAACATTACAAAACAGCCCTGTTCTCTAGCATACCAAATGATTTTCAACATTGTGAAAATTAAAGGTGACATCATATCATCAATCTCATGTTTCAGAGTTAGCACAGCAACACAATAAAAATATGACGCATCTCAAGTTACAACAGCTTCACGAAGTCTGCAGGCTTAGTGCAAACTTTCAGACAGAAACTTTACGCCTGCCAGGAAAATGTTAGAGCTTGTCTGGCAAAAGTGATGGTCTTTCCTGAGATCACCTCTCTGCAGAGTACCAGTGAAAGCTGCCACTCATTGCACATCTTTCACACTGCCTTATCTCCTTCTGTGGTTGACGACATTGTTCAAGCCCCAACCTATTGTAACAGGATAGCTTTATAGTGAATTTACAAAGTAACTAAAATATTTTTACCTGTTTGTAAGTCACATTGACACTATACCACCAACATGACAGACTCACTTCCCTACGCACACTGAACAAACTGTTCTTGACTCGCGTGAAGACCGTTCTTATCTCAACTGCTCTGCTAAATAATCCAAGTGCAAATCAGTTTAATTATACCAGAGACAGAGAGTTGCAAGGATTTACTGAAAAACATTTATCGCAAGCTGGTCCTTTAAGTAATCCCACAGGATAGAGCATAGCACTAGCAAAACAAACATCAAACAAGGAAACAAATAAAATGGATTATGGTCAGGTTGAGGCCAAGTGAACAGATGGTATCCAGCAACATTACTGCCCATACTTGAAACATTTTACATTTATGTTGATCCAAGTGGTGCCAAGCCCATCCTGAGAGTCCAAAACGGCATGTTAAAAGAACATATTAAACGAACTGAACTGCAGTGGGTTACCAGTTCAATCCCAGTTTCATCCCAGCTGTCATGTTCCCACTAACCAGTGCAGACCCTCACAGTAATTTGCTGCCAGCTTTTCTAATCATCTCTGCTAGTCTTCACCATTCCATTGAGCAACCAAACACTGTGCCATTTTCTAGACTTTTTGTTCCGCCAGAACATTCTTTGTCCTCTTCTTGTCTATTATAATTTTGTTCCTCATTCTCACTTCAACACTACACACTGAAACAAGACCAGGATACAGCAGTCTCTACACCAATTCCAGAACTGTGACAGTTTCCTGAAAAATATTTGAGACTCTTGAGAAACCAGCTCACTATCAAGTGATCTATGGGCTTTTTCATCATGAAGGATTTTAAATTCACAACAGTGAAATTATTTTCTGTTTAAACTTTCTGCATAGCAGAGGGCCACAGAATAAAAATATGTGCTTATTTCACAAATATTTTGCAGGGAATATTATTTTAAGATTATTTAAAAGTCTGTGGACCCATTCAGTTGTATTCCCCACCCCCCAGTTACTTCACTCTGTGACTTCCTACAGTATTTATCTGCACTGGCCTGTTTAAAAAGTCCAGTCCTTTCAGCAACTGCCTGGTACATACCACTGTGCCCATGAGTTCATTTCTGTTTCCAGAAAAAGGCAGCCCATGCTGCCAAATCTTGTAATTGTTTATGAGTGACAGTAGCCTGTTTGTAGCTAAAGACAGCAATGGCACAAGTAGAGCTATTCCTCTTCCAAATTGCAGAGGCCGATGGTTTGCTGCAAACAGGACTCCTGATTAGTGCCTTCTGAGGCAGGTTCCCGAAGGAAAGCTGCCGAGTTCTGTGCAGCTCTCCTCAGAGGACAAATGACTCTCAGACACGAAGCAGAGCTGCAGGAGAGGCATAGCCACTCTTTTGCTTACAATAAGCAACAGAGTATTCTTCCGCTCCTCCCTACCAGCATCGCCAGGAGAACAAGGGATTACGAGTTACTAACTAACAGGTTTCCACAGACCGGAAAACAAAAGCTATTCCAGGTGCACCTCTAGCCTGAGAACGGCTGAAGAACTTAAAACAAGGAGCTGCAAAAAAGACCAAAGATTGGCATGCAAAGGAAGGAAAAGAAGAGAGCAATGCAGCCAGTAGACAAAAAAGGGCATAGAAGAGCAGCTAAGGGCTGCCGTGGCTGGGACAAAAGTCACCTTCAACAATAAATACCGGCGTGCAGGCAAAGTACATGGTACTAGTCACCGAGCACACAGATTGCAGTAAAACCCGACCCCTCCATAATCCTGCTATATAATCCCTTCTTAGCAATTCTGTGATTCAGAGGAACCCGCTAATACCGCGAAACAATGCGCTGTCTCCTAATTGCTCCTCGCACCCTCCAAGGCCTGGAAACACTGGGGAAAAAAGGTTCCCACACACTTTTCCCCTTTGTGGCCTCCAGCGATGGGCTTTATAGTGGACTCTCCTACGCCAGGGCTCCTGCTTCTCCCCAGGGCTCTCGCTCCAAGGAACCCGCCAGCGACCCTTGGCATTTCCCGTGGTGTCCAACCCATCCCAAACTCGCTACGGCGACCCCGAGAGCCGACAGCCCCCGGCACGACGCTCACTCCCCGGCCGCAGGAAAATCTGCACTGGGGGAGTTACCTGAGCCCAGGCGGGCCCTGCCCACCATTCATGGGGCTCTGCACTGACACTTTCCTCGGGAGGGCTCCCTGCCTCTCCGGGGCGGACAGGCGCGGTTCGCTGGGCCGACAAACCCCGCAGGCTTCGCCTGATTGGGAACGGAGCTATGGGTTCGACCCCGAGGAGCCGTAGCTGCGGGGACAAAACCGCAGCAGCTCCCCCGCTCGCTCGCCCTCTCGCCAGCCCGCGGCGCAAAGGACGGACTCCTTCGACAGCAAACAAAGAGCGCAATAGTGGGAAAAATCCCGCCGGGAGCGGCCCGCTAAGCGCCCGCCGCCGCCGTCTGCCCCCGCGCCGCGCCCC